>MAVT02000183.1:0-46535 GCA_001702395.2 Diaporthe helianthi | reverse complement strand
TTTTTCTTATTTTTCTTATTTTTCTTATTTTTCTTATTTTTCTTATTTTTCTTATCTTTTTTATTTTTGTTTCTATTAAGCTTCTCTTATTATTAATTTTAATTAATATTAAAATATTCTCCTTTTTATTCTATACTTATTTACCTTTATTAAATCTTAAGTATTTATAAATTATTTATATTATTAATATTACTTTTAATTTAACTTTAATCTAATATTTAAGAATAAAATAATATAATTAAGTTTTATTATATAAGAAATAATATAAATAGTATAAAATAATTAAATTTAAATTTACTTTATTAAAGCTATTTTATTTACTATTATTTATATTACTTATATATTTTTATAAAGTTTAAAATAATAAAAATAAACATACAATACTTTATTTATAATTAAAGCTTTATAGAAATACTTTTTTAAGAATAAAATATTATAAAAAAGTTACTTTAAATAACAGTACGGATATTCGCACCCATAAAAACGGATGCTGCACCCAAATTCCTGACTGATCGGCGCTGCAACCAATCAGACCGCGCAATTCAACCTTACCATACCGCGCACCCAGGCACACAGTGCTTTTACAGCACGCCACGTAAAGCCAAGGCCCAAATCATCAACCACCGCTCGCAGCCCCTCACTCAACCACTATACCTAATCTTAATTAAGTACGTCGCTAGGAAGGCTGGCGGCGCCGGCGAGGGCGGCAAGGGTAGGCGAGGGTACGTAGGCTGAAATTGAGGTGCTTTGGGTAAGCCTTACTTAGTTACGAGGTTGGGAGTTGGCATTGTGCAGTATGTCAATTGATGCCCTGACGTTAATACTTTGTATGGCGCGCCCCTAGTTAAAAAAAATTCGTGCACATGGGCGGGCATGGATTAGTCAGAAACTGGGTGTAGCATCCGTTTTTATGGGTGCGAATATCCGTACTCTTAAATAAAAGTAATAGAGTAATAATAAGTAAAGCTATTTAAATTAAATTATTACTTTATAAAATATCTCTTAAATAATACTTAGTCTTAGTTTAATTCCTTATTAAGTATTAGTTAGTAGATTTATCTTTAGGGGTACTACTACTTAAGTATATATACTTATAAATAATTATTAACGTTATTAAGGCGTTCTTTATTAGTATTAAAAAAGTAGCGACTTTAAACTTCTAGCTCCTACTTTAAACCGAATTCTCGGTATACTTATTCCTTAGACGAGTAAAGGCCTTCTGCTAGATTTGTTTTATTACTATACTCGTGGGAGACTTTGGCAATGGAAACTCCGCTTGGCCACCCACATAGCTCCGCAGAGTCCGCAAAGCTGACAAATTGCAACCGGATGTCGACCACTCCTATGTCATCGCATCTAGCAAGAAGACACTAGGATTCTGCAGGATTTGGACAATTTCCTTTGGAATTTTACCTAGATCCTGCCAGATTTCCCGTAGATCTTTGAAACTGTACGCTGGGATATTGAACTCAGACAGCGCCCTCGAAGGTCCGTGGCAGTCATGTTCCAGTCCACACGTGTGGAAACGATCTTCTCGCCATTGAGCCGCACGACGGTGATATCAATTGATTGGGACGTAGAACCCTGCTCTTGCCAGAGTGAACTCGGTGCCATAAAAAATGCTTCGAATGATCCATGCACGCCATCCAAACCGCGTGCCAGATCGCTGAGGGATCTCCTGTATGTTTTACCCCAGGAGATCTTTGGGCGTTGTGAGAGGTCAAACTCTGGAGGACTTTGGATCGAATCTGGCAGTAATGTGCTCTTTTATTTCCTGTCTGCGAGCACAGTTGTAACACGATCGAATGTTTTTTAGTGATTCTGGCAGCGAAACAACATTGAAGCCTTCCACAAGCAGATGCATACAGGTTTTGGTGGCAGATCCTCGAGCCTCCTTGTCTGCCAGGAGCCTCCTTGTCTGCCAGGATCTATTAAAGTATATGCTTTTGCTGCTGTATTTCAGCCCAGTGTTGCTGGGTAGTGAGACTCGTCTTTTCATGGACTTGTAGAGGGGAATGTCGAGCTCATACCATGCTCACCTTTTCAAATAATAGTTCACTCTCTTAATTACACCTACCTAGGTAATAAGCAACTTCACGGCTACAATATAGTGTATCTATGTCTAAATCCTCTTAGGAAACCTCCTATAGGACTATGTCCTATGGAATCCGCCTACTATAAGATACCCTCCTATAACACACCCTCCTAAGATACTTTTATATAAGATAGTATTTTATTCTACAAAGACTTTAAATATAAAGTGAATCTTAATTAAGTATTAAAGGCTTTTAGATAATATAATATAATATACTTTTTAATATATAGTTACTAATAACCTTTTACTTAATTATAAATATACATATACCTAATATTATATAAATTAACTTCAAATTTAATACATTTATTATATTATATATAATAACTAAATAGACTTTATCTTTAATATAAAATGAAATAATAAGTAACCTTTATTTTTTAGGAGTTACTACATTTAGGAAACTACTTAATCTAAGTTTTATTACCTATAATATTTAACCTACTAGAGAATAAGATATTTTACTAAATCTAGGTTTTTAAAATAAAAGGTAGTAGTTTTTTTAATAGTAGTTTTATTAGTATAAGTTCTATAAATTTCTTTTGTAAATATTTTATTAATTATAAAAACTTTAAAAATATTTATATCTTAAGCTTTTTATTTATACGAAAAGTAGTATATAATAGAAATAATATTACTTTAAATTTAAAAATTAAATCTAGAATTATTATTATTATTATTATTTTTAATAATACTTATTATAATATTAAATATCTCTTATGAATATAAGGTTAAAAAACTTATAATTATATTTTTAACTAAGTTAATTTAATTTATTTAATTTTATAAATAAGGTATTTTCTAGTTTTATTTAGTAAAGCTTCTTTTTAACCTTAGCTAATTTAGTAGTATTTACTATTTTAATATAGTACCTTCTAAGATTCTTAACTTTAACTTTAAAGTTTTTAAAATTAAAATATTTTAAAATTTTAGGTGAAAACTTTTTAACGTTTTTAAGAATATATTAACTATTTCTATACTTAATAGATTTATTTTAAAGTAAAGAGCTACTCTAGTATAAAGATAAACTTACTAATTTGTTTTTATTTCTATTACTATAGAGCTATTAAAGCTATATCTCTAGGTAATAAAATATAGTTACTTTATTTAAGGTTATATTAGTAAGGTAGTAGTTTAGCTAATACTTTAAAGTAGTTTTATAAAACAAGGTTATTATAGTTAGTTACTTTTATTAGTAGGATATAAATTCAAGAGCAAAGCTAAAACTTATAAAGTAATAGTAGCTTTTTTTATATTATCTATTTTAAGTAATTTAAAGGTGTAAGTTATATATTAAATAATACTTTGACCTAGTACTTAACGGCGTTAAGCTAAGTTATAGCTTATAAACTACAATAGCTTTAACTTAAATAGCATTAGCGCGAATAAGTATAGCCTAACGATACGCCTACTTATATATAGGCTTTTGTGCTTATAAAAGCAAATTAGAATATTATTATAAAATTTCTTATATAGTATAACTTACTATATTTATCTCTTTATAAGTAATAATAAATAATAATATTAGCTAAGATATTCTATAAAGTTTATTTATATAATATATCTTTAAAATAATTTAGCTTTATTTTATAGCTACTTTACTCTTTATTATCCCTAATACTACTTATAGTAATTAATATTTAATAAACTTAGCGTACTGTGAATGAACTTAGTATTAATCTATTTTATTTTCTATAAAGAATAATTTCTAACTTTATTTATATAATATAAGACTATAAGTATATAATAATAAATATAGGTTTTTAATAATATGTTTTTAAATAATAGTTCTTTAAGTATTTACTATTATATGAAGCTATGAAATACGGTTAGTAGTATTATTCCTAATATATAGATTACGTAAAGGTATATAGTCCTTTTATAAAGTAGTAAATACTTAGAAACCTAGTATTTATAAAAAGATATAGTATTAAAAAGCCTATTTTTATAGGTATATAGCTACAGCCTTATATTATATAAATAAAGCTAAGGAGCATTACACTTAATAGTAGTTTTACCTAGAATTGTTATTATAAGTAGCTAAAGAGCTAATAGATAGTAAATTAGTTATATAGTAGAAATAAATATTTTAAAAAAAAGAAGGTATTATTTAAAGGAACCTTATAAGGAAAATCTAAGCTAAAACCTTCTCCTATTACTACTAATAAATATATAAAGAAACCTAATATATTATAAGGATATTATATAATAGATAAGTACTTATAGCTAATATTTAAGCTAAAAGCTAACTTTTAAAAAGACTTAGAAATAATTTCTTATAAACTATAAAGCGATTTTTTAAAAGAAGAATACTACTTTCTTAGAAGTAGTAAAATAAACTATTTAAATAAGAATAAAGTAATATAAAAGTATTTCCTTATTCTTCTACTCCTAGTTTAAAGCCTTATTATTAAGGATGTAGAAACTATTAAGAAATATTTGAATGATATTAAATAATAATAATAAGGGTAGAAAAGGGGGGATAGAAGTACCTTTAAAAATAACTACTATTATAAGTATAGAAACGTTAAAGCTTTTATATAAGGGCTATAGGCTTTAAGAAAGATTAATAGTAAAGATACCTAATAGAAAGATAGTAAGGGGAAAGAGGGGGAGGGGGGAAGAAAAATAGATTTATAACTAAAGCTTGAATACTTTTAATATATATATATAAAAATTTGAGCCTTCTTAAATATAAGACTAAAAGACTTATAATTATAGTTCTTTTAATTAAGTTAATTTAACTATTTTACAATAGAAAGGGTTAACTAAATATCCTAGAGTGTATCTCTCTCTAACTACCTAGGGATTATCCTAGGAAATTTAGCGGTATTAGTATCACGGCCGTTTAGGTAATATTCAAGCAAAGCTAAGTAGTATATGCTGAATCTAAATGTAATCGTGATAGCAACTAAGCAAAGATAGCAATGGTGACTAAGATAAAAGAATGGCATTATTATTTTATTATACTTATTCTCGAATAAGTTCTTTTTTGTTTTGTTTTTGAAAAGCTATTCCCACCCTAAACACATCTCGCGAGAACTTAACAGGCTTGAGCCCGGATCCAACCGCTGGATGGGACACCAAAGAATGGGCTCATGGAAGTCTAGATTTCCGTCACCATTGGGTCTCTCAATGGCTTATCAAACTGGTCCGGGCAGTAAGTCTCTATACTCGCTCCAACAGACATGACCACACCCCCAGACAACCCATACCATCGCGATTTGCACGCCATGCTCGTGGCCAGCATCATCGGCGCTGGGCAGGTCTCTCTCGGCACGATGTTCATCCGCCGTTGACGCAAGCTCGACCTCAAAATGAGGCATAAGTCTTTGTTCTCCTCCGTGCCGTGCCAATTTGATTAACCTGGAAGCATTCCGCCTTTTGCCCTCGGGCTGCTATGCATTCCCCTTTGTCGCCAGCAAAGCAGCGGGCTATCGACCTTCCGACCGGCCTGTCTACGATGAGGCCAGCCTAACCCTAGCCAAGCACCCAAGTGCATACGTCTTGGGCCAAAACAAGACGGTCCATGATATCTTACTGGTCAGCACGCGCGTCTCAATGGCGTTGGTGGCAAAGTATCGTCGTCAGCTAATACGTGATTGCTGGCCTCATGGCCGACATGGCGCCGTCGTGTGACTAACACGTTTGCGTCGCCGCGTGGCTGCAACGAAGGAACGATGATACTTACAGCTGTCCTGTGGACATCAAGTCTTTTCAAACTGGTGTTATTTGCGGCCGGAAATGTGTAACATCGGATGATTCAATATTCACTATTGACCTAGAGCAGACGTAAAATTGAATGGCTATGTAGGTCATCCATCACCCGTTTTCGATACTCAAGTACTTAAGTGCCACGGATGGGATGCAATTGTCAGGTATGAAGAAGACGAAGACAAAGTTGTCTCAGCCTGGGAGCCGCGTCCCGGGCTGCCTTCATTTCTTGTCACTCAATCGGGGAAATACAAGGAGTTTCTTGTCTATCTATACCTAGGTAGACGACTGAAGCTGGGCTGACATGCGCTTGCGGAGTCGGTGCAAGGCACCTAGGTAGGCATTTCGGACGATATGGAGGCAAAACCTTACTTACTAAGTGCACAAGACGTAAGTACTACGCAGCTTAAAACGCTTTGTGCCGATGTTGGCTATCAAGATTGATACACAGTATGTGGATGCGGCAGCAACATTTGAATGCTGTGTTCGGTGCGATCAAAAGCCTGCTAGGACTTCAGGACGTTACGCGTCGTGATGTCTAGGGGTTTTAGGTATTAGGGTAAGAAAGTATAATTATAATTCTCCGTTGTCCCGCTACGGACATTTCCGTAAACCTAGTAGTAGAAAGGGTACCAGACTTCTGTGCGCGGCTCGTGCTGCAAGTGACTTAGACTTACCAAACTTTACTGTGTACCGGTACAGTAGAACTAAGGCTCACCTTTTGGTTTCAGTCATTTCTCCAGTGCTGCATGTATACCCTTACAGTGAAAGCAAGGCTCGCATAACTGCCAACGCGCCGGTGAATTATGCTGTGCAGCAACGACTCGCCATGACTTACAAAGTTTCTGATGGCGCGTGGTTGTGACCAGTTGACATGCCGGGATTCTCCCCCACGAGAAACTTGGAACCCGGGGAGACTCAGGGGGTGCAAAAGTATTTACCGGTACCCCGGCTCGTTTCCATCCGACAGTCGCGGTCCGATTGGCAAGAGAGGACCTGCTTCATCCCATCCCAGCGGAAAATCAGACAGAGAGAGACAGTTTAGTGTACGTACATGAGGAGGACGAGGGCGAATATGCCAGCAAGGGCAACTTCTCCCGAGTCAGCAAACAAACCAGCGCAAGTCACGCCGTACATCTGTACGCCCACATGCCGCGGAAGCTTGAGCGTGTGGCTGCACAACAACGTCAGCAGGGCAGCAGCTGCAGTTCTCCATTGTCCACACATGTGGCACCATATGCATCCCAACTACTGAGGGGTGGGGGGGAAGGGGGGATTGCCCGCGGGGCTGATTTCCCGGGCTACGAGGCCCACGACGTGTGACGTCCCTCTCACAATTTCGCCAAGCGACAGCGCTCCACGCCATAAGCCCGTAGATGCGCTGTCTCTATGGCGATTAGGGGCTTGGATGGATCTGGGTCCCGTGTCCTGCACACACGGGGAAAAGAAAGACCTCATCTACAATAGATCCGGCCGCACTTTTCTGCTCAGGAAAGCCATGAGAGATTAGTGTAGAAGCTCACGCGGTGCCCAGCTTCCAGGATCAAGCCTGGCAGGCCCAGGACTTTGAGTTATCCCGTTGTGGGGACATTGGCTTACAATGGGACCGTTGTGGGAGGAGAGACGCGCGTCCACCACGCTGCCCTGAGATGAGGGACCCGGTAACGTGGGCAGCCGTGCCCTTACTGGGCAGGCAATCAAGGTTGAAGCGCGGCAAGGCGAAAACATTGAATCGCTGCGGTATTTTGATGACTGGGTGGAGCTTGTTTGTCTAGGACACACGTGGCTTAAGTACGGAGGGAGTACTGACCCTTCTTGGCTGTGTCGGGAAGCACTTGTCTCCCGGGTTGAAGTTGTGTGTAATGCATTTGTATCGTGACAATGAGCCCAACATTGTGGCCTTGTGCGATCAGAGTACATATTTACCTAGGCCTACAGGTACTCAGCCTAAAGTCCTTCAACGAGGCTTGAGGTTTTTTTATTTTGTGCAACAAGCCCAACAACAGACCCATAACAGTAAGGGTGCTACTCCCAATGCGGGGACACAAAAAATAGAAGGAAGAGGAGACTGATTTGATAGAAACGTGAACAAGCCTTGGGAGTTTATCGGCAGCTGACTCGGATCCGAAGGGGGCTGGACCGGGCTTTCGCGTCCACTTTGGATTTTTATCTAATCCAAGATCCAAACGTGCCCCGCAAATGAGTCTAACCGATATGGCATGAATGAAAAAGGGGAAAAATATGCTTGATGGCTGCTGTTTTACGCGGCTGCAATTAGGGTGAACGTATGCCGTACTAAAAATTGAAGGACGACGTCGTCACGGCCAGGGGGCAATGATGCCCCAGACCCTGCACCCTGGGGCAGGACAGCCGCACATCCCACGCGAGCGGCAGCTAGCTTATGGCCCGTGTACTAAGTACCTAGGTTACTAAGTACCTAGGTACTTACTACTCTGTAAAGTGAGGTCGATAGCAGTTCCAAGCCGCCCTTGAGAAAATCACAAGCCCGTGCGTGCCCTTTTATCCTCATGTCTTTTTTGGGAGTTGTGTCAAGGTGATAAATAGCCGCACTACCATGTACTGACTTAATTAAGTATGTGGACGGGAGGCCAGGGATTTCTAAAGTCACACAGTAAGTACAGTGCCGGATCGCCTATATGCAATTTCAACCCGAGAACCACCACATTTCTGTGGGAGGTGACCAGCTGTGCAATGTGTGATTACGCCCGGAGGATCATAACAGGCTAGCAGGCTTGTGCAAGTCAACTTTGTTAGAAGAGGCTTTGTGACGTGCGTGCATTTGGCGTGATCCGGCTGGGCAAGCCACACTCTGCATCCGCACCCGCAACCGGAGGCTCAAAATGGCCATCCGACGTTCGAGAAAAAAGACTGAGCTTCCATTTAGTGATGGTCTTTTGTGAGAAATATAGGTGACAAAAGACCCCCCTGCAACGACTTGGCACAACAATCCCAGAGAGCTGGTTCAAAAACGCACGGGCCAATTGATCGCTGTTGTGGGTGGCGACCCGCGACCTCGGCTGGCCTGGACTGGGAGTTTTGGAACCGCAGGCCGCGCAAGCTCACCCTGACGCTACAGTGCGAGGGCGATCGGCCCGCACAGAGGGCCTTCCCTCTTCTGGCAGTGGCTGGGGGCGCTGAGGCTGAAGCTTGGAGCCGCAAGGGACCCGTGGTGAGGCTTCGACGCTTCGTCAAAACCTTGATCACAATCTGCCAGTCTTTATAGGCAACAATGCCGCGATTTGGAATCGAGGAACCCTGACGCCAAGGCCCGAACACACTTCCACCCTTTTTGTGCATCTTGCGTCCGAGCCTGTCCGTGGTGTTTCGTCTCCCTACGCGCTGCGGGTGAACAGGTGTGTCTCCATAGAATAGAGATAACTGGGTCACGGTATGCCGGGTGCGTATCGATGTAAGAACTCTGGCGCGTCCTTGTAGGACAACCCGGCCGGCTGTATTACGGTGGACAAATGAGCCGTGAGGTCTTGAATGCTTGAGTGCGCATCCCAGGACAAGTCGACCGACCCCCTTTAGCAGGAGCGATAAAACAAAAATTTACTTGTTCATACTTAGTTTAGCCTTAGTTTATAACTATAAATTAATAGGTAGAGAATATAATAGTAATATATAAATATAATTAAATACTAGACTTTTTTCGACTTAGGGTTTATTATATAACTTTATTAATATTCTATTAGTTTAAATAACTAACTAGGGGTTAAAAACTTTATATAAAATTTATATAATAAGTTTATTACAACTCTATTATTATTAAAGTTTATATAATAAACTTACGTGTATCTATAACTACTATTAATAACGGGCTAGGAAATATATATAACTATTATATAAAAACGCTAATATACCTACCTATAAAAAAGCCGACTTTTAATATCTAGAGTACGGTACCTAGTAGCCGTATATACCTAGTAACTAGATAAACGAATGAGACTTTTGGCCTGTTATATCATTGCTTACATTCACAGTGTTTGATTGGTAAATCCGGTTACTAGGTGCATCCGGTTACTAGGTACCACACTCTATACTAGAGATTAGCGATCAGTAAGTGGTGCTAGCGCAGACGCGAGGGGACATTCGTCACCCGCCGCCTTGCCTGAACTGCGTCCGACTCGGCTCACACGTGGAGGATGGTCCTGAAGTTTACGAAGAACGACAAGCCTGACTGCCTGACTGACAATTGACAGCTCAGCTCACCGCTGGGTTCCTGTTTCGGCGGCGTCGGCGTCGGTGGCGCTGTGCCGACTCGGTCAGTGTCCATATTTCTGGGCCGAGCGGGTTGGGCCACGTCAAGGTGCAAAGTGATACGTGGGCGTGGATTGTTGCAGTTTCGCAAACTTGACAAAATTAATTACTCGAGTGTTGATCTGCCTGGCAGAGACCCCGAATTGGGATCAGGCGAAATGGGGAGCGATTAACGAAGGGGTGGTTGACGATCATCCCATCTTTCTCGCAGGCGTGAGAGGCGACAGGGCGTCCTGACCATGGTAATTAAGCATCTTTTTCTTCTCCCTAGCAAATCTGAAGCAGTGAGTCAGGGTGTGCCGAAAGCAGTGGTCGTCATCGCACAGTCCGCGGGTCCTTGAAGCTCGACACTGTGGGGTAAGGAGGACCGGTGAGCAGCTGAGATGTGTGTCTGGCTTGGGCTTGGATTACATAACACATGTTTCCCAACATGGGCAGGGCCAGAGATGAGCACACGAGGCCTCACCATCAAAGCCAACGTTCTGTCTGACTGGCCGGTTCAACAGTCAGCCACCAAGCAGCCAGTGCTTTATGACCAGGTTACAGTGATGGCAGCGATGGGTGAGTAGAACAATTCCGTCATGTCGCACAACAAAGCAAGCAAGCAGGAGGGGACCCGGGGCTGAGAGTCTGCACTGCACTGCACTGCCAAGAACTGAGCCTCGTCATCCTCGTCAAAGGGCAGTGACGCTCTAACACATCGGAAATTAACCTGACCGTCCAACGCGAGAGAGGGAGATACCACGACAATTACTAACCAGCCAATTCCGTCGTTTCTATAACCATCCCTGGTCATCGAAGCAGAGCACCATTACATCTGTTCAAGACAAACATATCGTCTCGACTGGAAGCAGAAAAAGAGGGGACATCGGCAGAGTTCCTGTGCTGTAGGTAACGGAGTACACAGTACGCCGCCATCGTTATAATTATAGTACAATAGACGGGGCGTGGGTGTGCCCTACCTACTTGTTCTGAGCCCCGAGAGGGAGCGTGCAGCTGCATCAACGTGTGCCAGCCCGCGGTCTTTGAATGACGGGGCGTGATTGGTCGGCAGTGGCTCGAGGAACGCGCGTCCAGCTGGTCGTCCCTCCTCTGCTTTTCGTCAGTGAGGCTACCCTAGGCTGTGAGGGAGGAGTACTTTCAAATGTTCCCGTCCACCGTGTAGGTATGTTACCACTGTGTGAATGGTAATTCTGTACCTACCCACCTAGGTAGGTACCTAGGTACTCAAGTGGCTCCCTTCTGTGGTCGACTTCCGTGCAGGGCGTTAGAGGCGCTGCGCTGACTTGAACTACCTTGATATCAGCATGATGTGTTACTCGGGTGACAATACTGGGCCAGCAGACAAGGTACCTAGGTAGGTAGTCCAGGTGGTGCAAGAATCATAAGCCCACGCTTCAGTATCAGGCAGCCTTTGGCTTCGTACGGGCAGCAGTGGGCAGGGTTCCACGGTTGAGCACGGCAGCATGGGCAGCCAGCTGGTATCAAATGAGGTGGACGTCCACGCAATTCCCTCCCACCACCCCGGTCCACCCTCGGCTCTTACCAGTTGACCCTACGCAAGCGTCCCACGTATCCATCCGCCCTCCCCATCTCCCTGCACAGTCTGCTCCTCCTCAGGCCTCAGGCTCAAGGGTCCGCTTGTTTGGCTGTTTGTCTCTCTCCAACAGACCCTGTCTTGCCATTCTGCACCATTATTTCCTTTTTTTTTTCTCTTCCTACCCACTCACTCCGCCTTGCCGCCCCAATACCACTCTACCTCGTCTTTATTATTGCCATCCCGCCCTCCGCCTGAAACCCTGTCCCCACTTGACCTCTGCCTCCCCCTCGCCGCCGCACCACTCAACCTATACACTCTTTTGTCCACGCAGCGCGGATGTGGTTGGCGTTCACCATCAAGAGTTTGAGGATCGCGGTATAGACCGAGCCGACGTCACATACTGTCACATCACGCCCACCACTGCGACTGCGACCGTCCTGATAGCGAGGAACGCATACTCCCCACCAGACGTCGACTTGGCCATCCTCCCCCGAGGTGGCGTTCTACGTTGCAACTGCCCTCCCGCAAGCGCTCACGACGACGAGTCCTCCCACACATTTATAGCTTCGCCTGTCCACCCTCACAAGGTACTCTGGATTGAGAGACACCCTACTTTCAGAGCCGACCATGGACCCGAACCAAGGCAACGTGCCTGAGAACGGCCAATACGATGAGGCCTGGGCGCACGACCTCCGCATACAATTCGAGCAGCTACTGAGGGATAGGCGATTAAACGATCTCAGCAACCGATCTCGTCAAGGCACACCTCAGCCCCGAGAGTCGGCCTCTTCTGCTAACCTACGATCCGCCTCATCCTCCGCCGCCGCCGCCGCCTCCGCCGCCTCGCCCGCACGCCCATCCTCGTCGCACACTGCTACTCCGCCAGCATATGCCTCGCTGCGTAACATGCCAAAGGTGCCCACGGCGCCGGCTGCGAATGACAGGGAATCACAGAAGTTTAGGAACCTTCTGTTAACCCTCTCACAAACACCAACGAAATACGAGAACCCGGGTCTGCTCGACGAGGCACTTCAGGTCATCCCCTTGGATCGGATCTATGGCGAGGCTGAGGAGGAGGCACAGGTCTTGCAGGCACAGGCCGAGAGCATGGGCGATGGCAGGAAACCCGAATGGGGCTACCAAGACTGCGTGGTGCGCGCATTGCTCAGGTATGTCCACCGTCATCGATTGCCTCCATGTTTTTGAAGTCTGTATTCTGACTCTCGAGTCACCAGATGGTTTAAACGAGCATTCTTCACTTGGGTGAACAACCCGGCTTGCCCAGCGTGTCTGTCGCCAACAGTGGCCCAAGGAAAGACAGCACCCACACCCGAGGAGAATGCTTGCGGCGCCCTCATTGTCGAGTTGTACCGATGCTCAAACAGTGCCTGCGGGGCTTACGAACGCTTCCCCCGGTACAGCGACGTCTGGCGGTTGCTGCAGACACGGAGAGGCCGGTGCGGGGAGTGGGCAAACTGCTTCAGCATGCTCTGCCGCGCCGTCGGCAGCCGTGTCCGCTGGGTGTGGAACGCGGAAGACCATGTTTGGACAGAGGTCTTCTCGGAGCACCAGAAGAGATGGGTCCATGTCGATGCCTGCGAAGAGGCATGGGATAATCCGCGACTCTACTCGGAAGGATGGGGCAAGAAGATGTCATACTGCATCGCCTTCTCCATCGACGGCGCAACGGATGTGACCCGGCGATATGTACGAAAGAGCGAATTCTCTCTCGAGCGGACCCGATGCCCCGAGGATGTCCTGTTGTACATCCTGCAGGAGATCAAGAACATTCGAAGATCTAACATGAACAAGGACGAGCGATTCCGACTCGAGAAGGAGGACGCACGGGAAGATCGCGAGCTGCGCAGCTACGTCATTTCTTCCATCACGCAGGCCGTCACCCAGCTCGTGCCCGGCGCCATACCGGTTGCACCCAGCGCTCCACCACAGCCTGCCCGACGAGCACCTCCATCCTCCGACGACACCAAGACCCCTGCCGAGCTGCCTGGCCGACAAAGCGGGAATGCCGAGTGGGTTGCTGCACGAGGCGAAAATGGAAGAAGACAACAGTTTCAGCCTCCGCAAGACCCCTCACGCCGGCCTCCTTTCCCCTAAGTGGTTTTAGGCTCGGCTCCCTGTCCCCCGACAGGAAACCGCCCTCCGACAGACCATAATTCCCTACACTTCTAATATCTACCCTTTGTATTCACTACGGCCTGGAACTCGTGTCGGGCCACACGAAATATGCCTGCGACATAACCAAGTCAGAACCAGGACGTCGCGCCTCCGACAAATCTCTTCGACTCTCATCTGTATCTACTTTACTCCGACGACTTTGCTGCATTTTCATTTGTAACAATTCATCTGCGTTGGCACCGTTTGTCAGCGCTGGCGCAATGGGGCTATGTTTTGGTGTTACGTGGGTTCGTGGCGCTGGAAGCAACCAACTTCGCGTCAAGGCGTTTGGGTCAGACATGATGATTTCATTGCGGTTGCATACAAATCGAACAACACTGCAGGCTTGAATTTTTTATTTTGCTTTTTGTGATATATCAGGGGTGGCAACTCCACGGCGGCGGGCAACTCATTGTACAAAGTAAAACTCATGAGCGATATGACGGTGTCTGTTGTCTCTCAAGACGGCGCGGGACTGGCCTCGTTGGAATCGGGCATGATTAGGAGTCACTCTGGAATGCAAGGGACCTCAGGCGGTAGAGAGGAAGCAGGGTCGAAAAAGTCGATACCAAAATATCCTTATTTGTGCAGCCATTCTCATTCGAGGGGCGCAGAACCACACCAAGATACCAAACGCGTTGTATTGCCTCATTTCGTGAGCGCATGCGAGTTTTTATGGGTGCTGCACTGAGGAACTAAGGTGTCATACCAGTTGATGGAGGCAACAGTCGCAGTCTGGCAGTTCTGGGTGTTGTCTTGCGAGCAGAAACTGAACGACCGTCATTGTCTCTCCAATCTTGTTCATGGAATGAATACTATGGCACGGCATGTACAATTTGCATTCCGCGAGCCCACCTATTATTATTATCATTTTTGTTCCGTTCTCCTAGAAGTTCCTGTATGGATGGGCGGGCTCTTTGAGGTAGGCCATCGTGAACCGCGCTACAGCACGAGCACAAGATGCTCGGAATTAAGCCTAAGCCTGGACGGCCCGTCGGATTAGCAAAATGGGAAATATCCATGTGCTTAGTCGCTCCACTCTTCACCACACACGACGGCAAGTCCCCCCCCACCCCTTCTTCCCACATCCGACGGGCCGAAAGGCGAGTGGTCATGAATTTCGTTAAGTGATTGATTGTATTCTTTTTTCTTTTTTCTTTTGAGCCTCCCTCAGGTAGCCCCCTCTAGCGTCGCTTGTTTATTGCTGCTCACGGAGCCACCAACCCCCCCTCCCCCTTGGCTGCTCCCAGACAAGAGGTACATAGGTGATGTGATGAGGCCCCCTCCCCCCCCCGGCTGCTGCTGCCTATCACCGCGGGTGGGTTTGTGAACCCACCCGCACCCCCCACAACCCGGGGAGGACGACAAGCGCACCAGCCGGCAGGACGGGACGGACTGCGAGAGAGCCAGTTTTCGTCAGCTCTGTGGTTGGTTGGTTGATCGGTTGATCGGTTGATTGGTTGATCCCACCTAGCTGAGATCAACGGACGGGGTCGCAGCTGGACAGGCGGTTGGGGGCTGGGCCGGGCTGAGATGATATCCATCTATCTACTCACTGCTGACGACAGGTCATCCTACCTCTCCTCCTGGCCTGGGCATGCCTTGGGTCCCGGGCTGGCTGGCTGGCTGGCTGGCTGGCACCCTCGGAGGCCGACGGGTGGGCAGGACCGCGCCGGGTCGTGTGGGGCGGCCTTCATTGCCCGAGGCGAGAGAGACATGTCCCCTCTGGCTCGGTGCTGGCTTGCTGGCTCACTTTTATTGGTCGAACAGCAGACAAGAATCGGAACCCCCGTTGTAACTTGTCGCACAAAAAGCCCCCAAGCCTTGCTCTCGAGGGTTGTAGTTCTGGTGCGTGCGCACGCCTCTGTGGGGACGGGGACGGGCCACTGCGGCCATCGACATGTGCCGAATGGTATATGCTGGGAAGCTTTTCATCACTCTGGGAGGGCTCGACGGGTGGGCTTGTCCGTTCGTTGGCCAAGAATTGTTCTGAGGGGGTTTGACTAACTGCCTCTTGGTCCTACGTGTAGAATACGTCCCGTTCATGGCGCAGAATGATGAAAGGGGGTGTCACAGTCTGGTCTGACAACGGCCTCTGGATTATTGACGCGTCAGAGCACTTGAGCAGGCTCGAGCACTCGTATGTTTGCTGGGGGATAACGTGGCCTTCAAAGGTTTATATCTTGTCACATACGTCCACATGTCTGTGGGGGCACTTGAGCATCCAAAGATCGGGATTGAATTTCTGAAACCATCGAAGATGCCTACTATGCCTGCTTTCAGCTCGAATTTTCAAGGCTCTATATCGGACATGTGTTTTAGTTGCAGAAAAATCTTAGCACTTAAGTCCAGCCTATTTGTTGAGGGTGAAGTTGTCGATATACGAGGCCTGCTTTGAACTAAGGACTCGAGCTTCAGGATTCTGTGCTTACCTACCCAGGTAAGTACTCCATGGCGTCAGTAGAACTATATGACTGTCAGGTATCATACCATCATGAGTATCAGACTCCTCGCCTGCTGTTGAAAATCTTTGATCCTGCTTCATTAGGGAGGAGCAGCAGCATGTATAAGCTTCTATATCCGCTCACTTTTCGCCGCTCCCGTCTACCCGGGGGCCTCCACTGCGTTGGTCCCCCTCCGCTTGCAGCGTAGGGGGTGACAGAAATCGGCGACAGACTAAATTTGGCGACATAGGAACGTTTTTTTTTTTTGGTGCAGAACACCACCAAAACTGAAATCTGTCGATGATTGCAGCCAAACAGCCCTCAACACTCAACACTCAAAACACCACACCACAACAAGGTCTAGTTAACATTTGACAACGGGAATGGCTTCAGTAGTCGTTTGTTTACTTGTCATCAATTACACGGTACGAAATAAAGAGTACTAGTCTAGCAGGAGGAGTTACAGTGCACAGAGTACAAAACCACTTAGAATACCACGCCCACAGCAAATACAACTTTAAAAATAGCCTCAAAATACTCAAAATAGCCTCTTTTATCACCAGGAACAATTACATAGTCAGGGAATATAAAGTGGTAGCAGAAACGTAGTTGTGCTGTTTGGTGCAATCATTGACAGATTTCAGTTTTAGTGGTGTTTTGCACCAAAAAAAAAAACGTTCCCATGTCGCCAAATTTAGTCTATCGCCGATTTCTATCACCCCCTACGCCTGGCGGCGTAGGGGGGCATCCGAAGGTCAGCCCCCCGGGTAGAAGGCATCAACGTTCAAAGTTGCACCAGTGAACTACCAGGAAGGTGAGTATCAAGATCGACCAGACATCGACAATTTATTTCTGGAGGCAGGTTCATGAGAATGTTTGAAAACAATTTCAACTAACAGACAATTTTGATTTTGAACTACGTGACCGTCTTCCGTCTAAGGCGCGTATGTCTAAGACTTTCCCATAGCATACGCGTGGAAGGAAGACGCAACATTCCACTGCAGTCACAAACATTGAAACAACACCAATTATCCAGCATACTTTTAAATAGGAGAAAGTATGCTCCGCGCCTTGGAAACAATGCTCGCGTTCAACTCTTTCTCGTGTTTCCGCAGTCACTAGCAAGCCACCCGAGTGGGTTTCTGCCCAGCCATGGCGTCCATTCGTTCTATTCTGGTCCTTGTGTCTTTGTATATGAGTCTCGCCCGGGCACAGTTCAACCTCAACGCAAAAATTAATAATGTCGTTTACTGGGTGCGTCTACTTAGTACCTTCCCAGAACATTTGAAGCTAGCAGAAGAGCCTGGCTTACATTTTATTCATCCAGGGTCAAGGAGAAGACCAAAAACGTCTTTTGTACTACTGTCAGAAAGACGAGATCGATGCCATTGCCCTCGCCTTCGTCACCCTCTTCCCGGCCCAGGCTAACGGATATCCCGGAACAAACTTCGGCAATCAATGCAGCGGCGCAGCATACCCGGGACCGGGCTACAACGGTGTGGTGGATCCTTCCAAAGACAATCTGCAAGCCAGCTGCCCCCTCCTCGCCTCCGACATAGCGACATGCCAGAAGACCTATGGAAAGAAGATCTTGCTGGCTCTTGGGGGTGACTCGGGTGAATATCAAGTCGACGGGGTCACGGATGGCATCAAATTTGCAAACATGCTTTTTGGTCTATTTGGTCCGAGGAACAAGATCTGGGTCAAGGCCGGTCTGCCCAGACCATTCGATATGCCCGGTGACTCTGTCGGATCTGCCGTCGACGGCTTCACGCTGGACATCGAGACTCCAGCCGATGGTAAACAGAAATCGGTTGATATGCGTGCCTCGCGTGTAAGAGAATACAGAAAGACTGACGAGACATGGGCGAGCAGACGGTGGAGCAGGTTACATAGCCTTTGCCACGCAGCTGCGAAAGCTCTTCCCCGCGTCGCCCCAGAAAGGACTCGTCCTCACGGGGGCACCCCAGTGCGTCGTGCCCGACGCCAGCATGGGCCAGCTGATAGCGACAGTGGCCTTTGACGCGCTCTTCATCCAGTTCTACAACACGCCCGCCTGCTCGGCCAGGGCCTGGGCCAACGCCAACCCGAATTACGTCGCCGGCACGCGGCCCGTCCCCTCGGGTGGTTTCACCTACGACACGTGGACGACAGCGCTGAGCACCAGCGCCAGCTCCGGGGCCAAGCTGTTCCTCGGCCTGGCCGGGAGCGAGTACGCCGTCGACGACCCCAGCTACTATATCAACCAGAACGAGACCGCGAACCTGATTGATGCTTACTTTTGCAACCGCAACTTTGGCGGTGTCGCCATCTGGGAAGCTGAGAGCGCCGACGACAACGTCTATCTCGGCCAGACTTTCACGCAGTCAACCAAGACCTCGATGAACAATGCCCTCCAGAACCCGTTGGTGAGGAATTGCCGGGGATCTGCCGGGGGGGAGAAGATGTGATGAAGCCCAGGACAGGACGACTTTATGTTTGTCGTTTGTTCGCATTGAGTGCCAGATAATTTCTAGTTTTATTCAAGCAATGGGGCATGAAGCTCACACCTGTGCGGGCTCAGTTCAATCAATGATGTGGACCAAACCTGAGCCTCGACCTAGGTACTCTAGAGCTTCTAAAGTTACTAGCAATGGTATTGAAAACCGGGCCCGGCCGGAGACATTTATTCGGATCCTAGTGAATACGCAACATGAAATACTTTCCAAACCAAAGTGATTCATCGAGCTGATCTAAGCTAGTGATGATCCCCCTTCCACGGCCTTCGCTAGTGCTTGAGCAACCACTTCCTGAAGTCCTTCGTGCCCGTTTCCTCGTGTCGCTGTAGCTCGCACCTACTTAAGTATGACGCCACGGTCTGGGCTGATAGAGCCTGGAGACGCAAATTGAAGAGGCGTGTGGACCTGAAGTGTTCAATCGAGGCGCGTATGAGTACCATCCTCCTGAAGTGTAACCTGTGACTGCAAACATTCGATATAGATAATTGCTTCTGTCACGAGACGATGTTCGCGGCAAGTCAACATTTGAAATATGCGTCAACCCTCCAAGACTTTTCGCCGTCCAAGAGGTCATCTGATAAAGAAGTCTGCATGGGGTCTTTCAACTTTAGAACTGTGAGTTTGCAGTCTAGAATTCTGCGGATAAAACTCCCTAGTAGCTCTTCAATGTTGGCTACATACCTAGCTATGATGGCTAAGGTTTCCCGATACAGCCACCACTAACATTGAAGCCCGTACATTCTGTTGGTTTCATTATGGTATTTTCCCATTTATAAATGGTCTAAGATATTCATCTAAGCCCCTGGTATACCGGCAGGACGTATATTGCTACAACGTAGTTGCCTTATAAGTTACAGCGCGAGCCCAGACCGTCACATGCGACCATATCTACAAGAAAATATGGGATCCCGTCCGCTCTCCCTTAATCAAGCTTGTAAGAGCCGGAGTAGTAGTTGGGTCGGTGACGACCAGCGAATGCCCGGTGTTGCATGTGTTCTTTTTGCTGAGTTTTTCATCATTTTTCTGTCGTGGTTGACCCACAAGTGGGTATCTGGCGAATCGTGGCTAGAGCACCACATAGGTCCAGGTGTCTGCTGGACTCTGTATGAGCCCTGGAGAGATTCTAACTTTTCCTTCTAATCTTACATGGGACATGAAGGTAATCCAACAACATGGGGAGGAAAATGTACCCTCGAGCTGCAAGGGATGCTATTTTAGCCCATGACCTCAGGAGTTTTGAGAAGGGCAATAATGTCAGCTACATATGTAATGCAACATCATCAGGTGCAATAAGCAGAGAAAGACTCATCATGTAGGTGTGATTGTCTAGGTAGGATTAGTACTACCGTACTACCACCGATCAAGCTTATATAGCCTTCAATGTTGTTTTAGAAAGTGAAAAGGGGCAAGGGTGGCAAGATTTGAATTAAGATGATACCTAGGATAACTGGTGCCCTGAGCCTACCTGGAAAATGGCCCTACTGCGCAACATCAGTAGCTGCAACAGGATTATTGCACACTGCAGATTGCTAGTCAGAGAAACTGTCAGATGCTAAATTACAATTACAAGGGATACGCTACGCCAACGCTGATCGCAAGCGAATGCGTCTAAGCGAATGGAAAAGCCACGGAAAAGCCTACAGATAGGTCTACGGAAAAGGGATAGGAAAGGAGCTGAGATACAGAAGACGGATAACTAGCGCTGCTTCCGAGCTACGGGCGAGGACTGTTCTCTATAAAAGAGAGGGAAGGTAAAAGTAAGAGAAAGGGAGAGGGATCCCTAAGTTTAGTAGTCTTTACTTACAAATACACTGCTATTGAGCTACGTGTTCTATTTACTCTGCTTGTGTACCTATTTCTCCTGACAGAAACCCTCTGTGAACATATCTGTTTTGGTTGAGTGCTTTGCCACATTGCAACATTGTCATTGCACAATGCAGTTGTTACTCTTTCAATATACTATAGGGTGGCGATACAAAAGACCTAGCCCCATCAAACTAAACTATCTGCACAGTAATGTAGTATCACTCTCATATTTTCAAAAGGAAAACATGAATTGTCAGTGGCTGACTTCACGATATACATTAATTACTATATATAAAGCTTTGTTGAATATAGTCAGATGCAATTGGTTCATTTGAGTGTTTTTGTAGGTGAGATGTTGTGCATTGAATACACCTGGGCACACATCTGACAGCTAGAAATTTTGGTTTCCTAATGACACATTGTCACATTGACATTGACATTTGAAACTTGAATGTAACGAACAATTGAGCGTGGGTTGGACCCAGACCTAAATGTAAACCGTCACCTGGTGACCGCCCCAAATCTTTTTCTGATAACATTTTTTGAAACCAGCTGGCAGTCCAGGGTCAAAGACATTTAGAAAATCAAACGCTGACACTTACCTCTTGGGTCAAAGTAGAGAGACTTAAGTAAACACAATAATAAGACGTCTGATCATTTCAGCAATCTACTCAAGTATGTGAGCTAGAGGGTAAGGCTAAAGTCTTTTGTCTCTTGGGCTGTTGTTGTGAAAGTTATAAAACTATAAACCTATAAACAATGTCTACTTAGGAAGATAGCAACTGTCTCTGCACTAGAACCTCAGAAGTCTTGTAATGCTAATTGAATAAAATGCATACATAAATATCAAGTTAGCTCTTATCACATCCTAGGATCCTATTATCATACACAGAAGTAGGATACTTAAATACATTTGTACAATATATGAAGTTAGAAGCTGTTAGTTTTACCTTAATACAAGCACTACATGAGTAAACACTTATAAGTGTTTAAGTTATTGTCTTATGTTATACCCCATGTGCATTTGATCTTTGATCTTTAATCTTTAAGCTAGGCTTGAACTAGGTAGGCATCTGGACGGTTTGCTCATATTTGAAATGAAATAATGTGCCTATTGACTATATGGGGTACAGCCATCTGTGTAGACACCATACGCTCTGGAGCTTGAATTGAACAAGCTTCCAAAATAGCCCAGTAGCTTAGAAGGCTTAGTTGTTCCTATATCTACAGGTTGCTGCCAATTATAACAAAATCAAAAGTGTGCTTATTGGGATCCATCATTGCCTACCTATAACGTGGCCAAACATGCTGAAAATTAGTATGCTTGCATTGGCGCAGGATCATGGAAGTAGAGCACATGGCACGACAGACTCATTTTTTCGATTATCTAACATAAGAGAGATAAAGACTCAGTTGAGAATGGTCAAACAACTTTTACTATGAGTGTCTACAGGTGCATATTTACATACGTACCAAGATACGGTCAGATTCAAATTCCTTTGTGTTGAGCAAAGGCACCAGTTGACGAGCACGGTGATAGGTGCAGCTCATTTCCCTGGCTTCTAATTTCTGATGTACCTACCTAGCTGCCTACCTAGGTAGGTGACCATAGAAAGAGGCGGTCTGAGTCCCAAGATCTACCGATCGGCAAGCTGAGACACCTCTGGCAGTTGACTCTTTCTGCCAGCGTGTTGGTGGCAGGAACCCAGACCAGGTGCTCAAGCTAGAGCAGCTATGCCGTAACATAGTCGGACACTGTTTTGAACCGTCTACTATTAACGGCACGGTGCACCCACGACTCCTGAACCACTAGGTAGACTAGAAGGAGCTCCGGATTTCCAGAAACCCAAGCTGCGCCGCTTTTTTTTTGGCGGGTGGGAGTGGCGGGGGGCTGGAGGGACCGTGAAGGAGCGGACCCGCAGCGCATGCACGGAGGGCCGCGATCCACACGCCCCCCATCCATCAAGTCTCCGCCCGCGGACGTCAAGGGCGGCACGTCCGGGACCCACAGAGAGGCGAAACATTGAAGGAAGGAGGACATGACGCAAAAAGGGCCCGGGGCTGGAGATCAATCGAGGTGCCTGGCACTGTGAGCCGATGCTATTACGGTAACTTGGAAGGAGTATAGATGCTTACTTCTTCCTGGCCCAAAGGCACCAGACGAACCAATCCCTAGCCAAGAGTCACCCCAATGAAACCCGGCAAATTACGGAAAGCAATTGAGAGACAGTTGATCAGGTCCCTAGTATAGCGCCTGGAGCACATGCAGAGGCAGATTGCCAACAGGCCTTTTTCCCGCTGACATGCATCCAAATTTAATGCAGGACAAATCTGTGGCGGTGACAAAACCCCAGACTTTCCCCAATTAGAGTGGTGCAGTGGCCTCGTAGGATTGATTATTAGCATGGTCAACGATTCACCAGTCCACTCACTCTCTCTCAAGCCTCCCTCCCTCCCGGCAGCCCGGCAGCCCGGGAGGACGGGGGTGAATGGGTTTGGTGTAAAATTGTGGCCAGTTCGGAAATTCGCTTCCCTCTCAGAAGTGCTTGCATCCGGTTATTATTAATGAGCCCAAGCCCCAAGCCCAGTCCCAGTCCCACACACAGCCTCACATACCTAGGGGGCGGTCGGCCGGCCGTGCAGCTCCAGCTGACAAGGGGCGCGCCGGGCGTTCGGCTCGTGGCTGGGCTTGACCGACCGCCCGACCGACCGACCAACCAACCAGCTGACGAGCTGATCAAACAGCCTGGCGTGCACTATTTTCCCTTTGGACTGGACCAGCTATTGAATCTTGTTCTTGATCGGTGCCAGGGTTTGTAATTGCGGGATGAAATGTGAGCCTTCCGACTGGTAGGTCTCGTCTGATCTCGCCAGTGTTGTTTTCCCTTCCCTGCTGGGATGGGATGCTGGGGGTCACCTAGTGTAAATTCCGACTAAACCCACCTGAGCTGCCGTCCGTTAAATGCAATTGGGGGTCTCTCAACAGAGACCAAGAGGTTGTAAGGGGAATGACAATACGTCACGGAACTTTCAGGCCGAGGAAGGGGAAGGGGGGGGGGGACAAGCATCAGCTTCCTCCGTGAATGTCTTGAATTGGAGTGGGCTGGCAGGCTGGAATGGGTCGGATCGATTGTGTGAGGAGATGGCGGAATGAAATCGTTAGCTGTCTGCATGACGACGGCTAGCACGGTCCAGAGCGACAAATATACAAAATTTCGAAATTAATCATTACACCTACTCTAGTACCCACCCCCTCCCTAATACTCTTTTTCATAAACTTTAACATTATCCTTTTATTTTGATTCTTTTCATTCATGTTACTTTTATTATATTGTTTAAAAAGAAAGTTTTAAAAATTGAAATTAAAAGGAGAGAAAATAAAGGGGGAGGTTAACCGTTAGAAGAAGAAATAGTGTAAGGGATTAAGGTTGAAATATAGAAGGGTAGGATAGAGATAGTATGGTAGAAGATGTTAGGAATTTGAATTTTTGTACATTTGATACTGTAGCCCCCCCCCCCATATGCTGACCTGACCGACTGACAGTAGTGGACCAGAGCCCACTAGACTAGCGGAATTAAAGGGCTGAGTCGCACTCGCCTCCCTCCTGGGGCGGCCCTGTCTCAATGCCTACGGATAGGGCTTGCCAGACTGTCTGACTCTCCTCCCCTCTTTTTTTTAATTTTGCACCCCGCATGAGTCGAGGAGCATGTACGGAGTAGCATTGATTGAATGGAACATTTCTTCTATAGCATGAAGTGTCCCAGCCTGAGCGACCGAAGGGGAAAAAAAAAGGCATCCTTCTACACTATTGCATCTTCTCCCGCCCGCACTGACTCTCAAAGCCACCCGCCCACTCCACTGCTACGGAGAAGATGCCAAAGTAATGATGAACCCCAAGGTTTCCCCTAGTCTTGGTCTAAATCCGTCTCTGCCTGTTAGTTTTGTCGGGCTGGGATCCGGGAAGAACCGACGAGCTAGGTGGGGTCAGCTGTCCAATGAAACCGTCGGACTGGGGACTGTCACTTCCCGAACGGGCAGGAGGACGGCTTGGGGAGGGGAAGGGGAAGGGGCCCAAGGGGTACCGGGCTCATGTACCCAGGCTCCCAATTTCCCTGCCTCCAGTTGTCCCCCCCCATGCCCTGACAATTGAGCATGCGAACGCTTCAAACTTCGACTTCACGAGGCCCAAATCTCCGCCCCTGCCCCTTCCCCAGTCCTTGAGATCTGGCGAGTTCAATCGGACAGTCAGGGAGATCACACAGGGGTTCAGGGCTGCCTGGGCGACACTGGAGCAGCCGGTGGCTGGGCTTGCCAAGGGGAAGAAGATTGGCACATGGGTTTTCATTCTCACCAGGCACCCGAAATGAACACAAAATTGCGTGCAGGACATGCACATCAATTCGAGGCAGACGGCTTTGGGGCAGGTATCTCAGAGACAGCGGTCTTTTTTTCTTCTTCCGATTCTGTTCATGTTAATGAATAGAATAGAATACAGCTAAGCTATGGCAGCCTTCCCTCGCTGCTCGCCAATAAAGATTACCGCTGTAGCACACAAGGCCAGTGCGGGTATGATGATTGCTGGACGATGACTTGTACCGGTCGTTTCGTAGTGCTGGTTGGGTTGCGTCGTCGAATGAGCGCCGAAGTAGTCCATAGTCCCTTCCTCCATCCGGGGGGGCTCTGTGGCCGCCCATGTCCCTCCATTTCCACATGTCCTCCCCACGCCGTTTGTACACAAGAAAATAAGTGAAACCCTCTTTTTTTTTTTCTGTTTTTTTCTCGATCAAGGAGCAGCCTCAGCATTCTGTCCCTGCCTGTTCATCCAGGCAACCCGAGGTGCTCACCACGGCTGAGCGTCCACTTCAATTCGATCCTTCCTTCCGAGGCTAGGCTGAAACTGAGGCTTCCGATCCCACTGTTCCAGGTTTCGCTTGCTGGTCAACTTCCTTGGCGTTTCCACCAATTGTCAATCGATGCGTCTCCAGACAGGTGTGTCGGTAGCTGGAACTCTTTCCAGCCTCGAAGCAAGTTGGTTGTTGCCCTGTTCTCAGGAAACATCTCCAAACCGATCTTCGGCCTCGTCTCCGTGCTCGTATTCAACAGAACCAGGTTGGCCTGCCCCCGGTAGGTCGGTGGTATTAGGTGCACGGCTTCTCGAGTGGTGCCCGGGTGCAGGGGGGAGCAGTTGATCTTTTTTTCAAAACGACTTGGGGGATTTTGGGGTATAACAGCCCTCCTGACAAGAACCCCAATGTGAGGTGGGCTGGGAGTGATGAGAAGAAAAGTATGCGGACATGCCGAATCGAAGTAAAAAGTCTTGAGGAGAAAGTAAACATGTCCGGTGAATATCAAACTCGCTAAATGCCATGACGCTGGTATCCAAATCCAGATGCAGTCTTATTTTAGGTCCGTCTCCATGAGTAATCAATACACTTTGTATGCCCAACAACGAAGATTTGAATTACCCTTGTTCACGGGTCGAGGTGAACAAGGACAAGATACGATGGAAAGAGTTTGCAAGCCCGCGAGGGCCGCATCGCAGCTCGTCTTCTAGTGAGCCACGGCATTTGGCTGTCCGTCGAAGTATGTCACGTTGTATTGTGATGATGCTTGTGGAGGTCGTGGGAACCCGTTCACCTGGCTGCTTGGCGGTGTGGGGGTGACTGGACACCGTGGTGGGGGCTGGCCGTAGCCCTCAACCTGGCCGTTGACACCAAATGAGGCACCGTCGGGGGTGATGGGTGGCGTCATGTAGCCATCGGCAACACCAGGTGCTGAGCCGTGGCCCTTGAGAGGGGTGCTGTAGATGTCGGCGCTCTGGGGAGAGCTGCCGCACTCGGCCGGGGGAGTTGCGGGTCCGTTGACCTGTGGTCGTTGAATGGCAGCCTGTTGCGCCAGGAAGTCGGCGAGCTTGGTCGACACGCGAGAGAAGTGGTTGGACGAGTACTTGCGGGAGAGCGTGACGGAGGGCTGGTGCAGGTGTTGAGACAAGGTAAGTAGCGTGTCGCGGCAGTCACGATCCCACTCGCCGTCGTTGACCTCGGGGCGGTTGAGGATCGCCCGTGCCAGTGCGTGAGAGGCACGAGCCATGATCGATGGCTTCGTGGAGACGAAGTCACGGTGGTAGAGGGCGATCTCGCAGAGGTAGGCGGTCATGTCCCTGACCTCACGGTCGTCTTGCTCGTCAGCCCAGATGATGGACTGGAAGAAGTCGACGGTAGGGTGGCCAATGTTCCACTCCAGTGTGTTGAGGACGTGCATCTCCATCTGGGTGAACATGCCAGCGTCGTACAGACCACAGCACATGTTGTTGAGCTCGTTGATCTGGGGGACACGGTCCTTCTTGTCACCATACTTGGCCGCGATCAAGAGGGCAGCGCAGCCAACAAGCTGGTAGTGCTGCTTGTATACTACCCGCTTAGAGCAGTACCTATCAAGCAGGTTGATGGTCAGGAAGAGGGTTTCCCGGAGCAGCGAGAAGGCGGCATGTGCCTCGATCAGGAAGTCGATCAGGTAGGGCCGCATGAACCACTGGATCTCACGCTGCATGTCGATGAGGTTGGCATCGGGCAGTGTCTCGTCCTGGTGCCAAGTTAGTGAGAGTTCCACGGCTGGTGGCCCGGAACAAGTGTGCATCAAGCCATCTCACCTCCATGTGCCTTGCGTGTTGCATGATGTCCTCGAGGTATTCATCGCTGGCCAGCCTTGAGAGCTCGTGGGCGATTGTGATTTGCCTGTCGACCTTGGCGTCCCACCTCCTGGCGTGGACCAGGCTTGCAGCACGCTCGGCCGAGAACTGGTGCACCCTCTGGTATTCGGGCTCGAAGACCTCCTCGACTGGTTTAGAGTGGGGAGCCATCTTGCTAGACTGGTTGTGAAGGTGAACCGGAATGGATGATGGTCGATGTCGGGTTCGGCAGTTCGAAAATGTACACACACAAGTTTCCCCAGGAAGCTTGATTTGGTCGGCGTTGTCGACGGGGTTGTCCAAGATTCGCAATAAGAAACAAATCGGGGCTTGGCCACTGTCAAGACGTGAAGGAATGAAGTGCGGTGTCAGAAGAGACTATTAAATGGTCTAGTCGAGTTGACAATTATTAGTATTATTAATGAGTGTGGTGTTGTGGTTGATTGTAATGAATGTGTGGCAGCTTGGTTGGATAATGAGTGACAATGGCTGGTGCCGAAAAGGAGAAAGTTGAAGAGTCGAGAGCCACGTTGGACACTGGTTGAAATGGAGATGGGATGGAAGAGTGGCCGGGAGCACAGGCCGGTTTTAAAAGTGGAGTTTGGCGACTGTGCTGCAAATGCAATGCACGGCTCTATAGCACCGACAGGGTTTCTGATCAGCCTCGAGTTCGATTCTCATCTTTCAGGGGTGAATCAAGACAAGATCTCAACGAAGAAAATTCAAGACAGCCCACAATGGGATCCCACCATTCTCCACAGGGAAGGGAGTGTCTTTTTTTTCCTCTCTCATTCTTTGGGCCTTCTTTTCTCATTCGCCAGATCTCACACTCAAGCAGACCAGGCCGGCGTGCTGGGATCTGACGTGCGGAGAATAGCACACAAACGTATTGTGTGCCCATCTGATGGCCTTGAACAGGGCTATTCAGGCTGACGAGGATTGCCTTCCACGCTGTCCTCGACTATTGTGCGAATCTGCGAGACTCGAGAAGCGGGCCCGGAAATAAAACTGCACATGCAGATTCTTTCGCAGACGGCCATTTCTCGACTCCGCCCCCAATTCGCATCTCTCACTCACAACCACTCGAGCTCATCATGCTGACGGGGTTCACGAGGGGCAAGACGAAAAGGGAAAAAGATCGCTGCACTGGGGAGGTTGTAGACAGGAGAATCCCTTACCACTAAAGGTCGATTGTCTGGCAAGACAGACGAAATGACACAATTCCTGAGGTCGGGTAGGAGCGACGAATTAACGTTTCCCACGAGACGCGATTACCTCAGTTGAGGATAGAAAGCTTGTCAAGGTTGGCTGTGATGGGTTGGCCTGTAGGCATGTACCTGTGAAGGGAGCGGAGCCACGGTTAGGATCATTGGTCTTCCCCAAGATTGGACCCAAGCCGACTTTTGGCACCACACATCATGTGAGACTGTGCCAGAGCTTGATGCAGGTACGAGAGGCCCGGTCCAGCCTTCTGGCCCGAAGGGCAGTGCAGGACAGGATTGAATGGGCACGCCACGCCGGCTGGTCACAGGGGAGGGGAGGGGGAGGAGTCACTCAGACATACCTGTCGGTCTCAGCACCTTGAAGAAAGCTTATGAAAGCTTCACCGTGCAGGATCATGTAGTGCAACAGTGATCCGGAGCCTCAGGTGGTGTTGCTTGTCCTTGTCTTTTTCTTTTGATGACCGAGTAAGCGGCGTCCACTTGCTCGGGTCCGGTGCTCTGCTGGTAGGACGGCGGGGTGGGATGCTACCAGGTCGGTGAACAACTCGATGCCGTTGACAGTTGGTTGACCTCTCAAGGATTGGAGGGGCCGATCGATTGCTAGGGAGTCGGGCGGAATGGTTGGACGAAGGGATCGGGGGCGGGGGGAGATTGAGATTCCCTCGTAGTCGAGCCGAAGAATTCCAGCCGGGTCGAGTACAATGCAGATTGGGGGTGGAGTTGAGCCTAGATAACACTTGGGGTGGAGGTATGACAAGAGGGGGGGTATGAATTCCTCTCTCGTGCTCCTGGAACCCAAGATATATATCTCGACTTGTGTGTCCTGCAAAGCTCTCTCACACACTCTCTCTCTCAGTGGGGATTGAGCCTGTCCTAGCTAGTCCGGTCCTCTGGTGGAACTCGGGGCTGGGAACTAAGAGCGGTAGGCTGGGTGCGGATGTCGATGCAGCCCAGTGGGTAGTATTCTCCTTCCCTCCGTTTCTGAACGCTGTCAAGAAAGGGAGATGGCGGTTTGGAAGGACTGGTTCGGGAGAGAGGAAGGATGAATGAATGGCGGATGGCGAGTGGAGGGAGAGGAGGAGAGGAGGAGAGAGAGGCAGATATTTGCATGCAAGGAGAGAGCAAGGTGTAGGTGTAGGAGGTGGGACGCAGACACGGAGAGGGATTGGACAGGAGGTCCCCATCAGCATTTTCCTCGCAGCAAGGACCCAGCACAGGGGGGTTGATCGTTGCTGCAAGACGGACACAGTGCTGCACCCAAGCTAGCAGGCGTGCAGGCGTGCCAGACAGGGGTGGCTTCCACCTGGGCAGGGACCAGGATCGCTCTCACCTCCAGAAGTGCTGTGTGCCCAGGTGTGTACAGTACCTGAGGACGGGTACCGATGGGCTGCAGCTCCAAAGCAGCCAGGCACCACACAAGCTCACAGACACACACAACCGCGAGACAGAAGTGGTCTGTTCGGGGCGGCAGTAACACACACATAGATCTAAATCAACCCACTCAAAAACTGCCCCCCTCAACGCACTTGATTTCTTTCTCAAGTCTGCCAAAATCGCTAGCCTGAGCACGTGGATCTGTATGTATGTGTGGGCGGGACGGGGCGTGCTTGTTGTCCTTTCCTCGGCCTTCACTCTGCTCGCTGGCTGCCGCTACAAAGTGGTCTTCTAACAGTTAGGTACCTAATAAGACCAGAAGAACAGGGCACCAGGGCCAAGAAAGAAACAGTCAAGCAGGGCACGGAGCGAGGACCCATGCCAATTGCCAATTGCCAATTCAACTGTGAACCACACCCCGGCCCACTCTCAAATCACCCAACCATAGCACACACACGCAGCAAGCAGGGACGGGGACGGGGCCAGACGGATGGAGCGGGTGCAGCACTGCGAGACGGTATCGCAATGCCCGGTAGAATACCTAGGTACCTACCTACTGCAGTGTACCAGGTATTCTATACTGAAGCGGGCACGGGGCACAGGGCACAATGGCCTTTTTTTGCCTCGAAAAGCAAGCAAGCAGAGCCGTGTGCGTATGTGCGCTTGTGCGTGTGCACCGGCATCCAAAGTGTGGCATCCTTTTTTTTCTTTCTTTTTTTTCCCCCTTTCGATTTTGACTTTGACACTGCCCATCTGCAAGGTTGGCCGTGTTGCTGGTCAGAGGGCGGTAGCTCGAGACAAAGCCGTGGCAGCTGTCCTCATTGTTGGCTGTCATTGTCAGGAGACTCTGGGCTATAAATGGGCAACAAGAGCGAGAGGGACAGTCGACTGAGAACTGACCGCATTGCGTGCCTTGCGGTCAGTGGCTGGATGCGTGATCGCTAACGGGCGATGGGGATGGGCGGTATGCGTGCAGATGCAGCTTGTCTGAAGCTCCATTTTCTTGAATCCATCCGCATGGCCGAATTTGCTTGCTGCGGGTCGCCACTGTGTGGCATCTTTGGGATTCCTTGCTGGTGAGCATCCTGTTGGAACATCAGAAGGTTGTATCGCAAGGTTTGTTGTGCCATATGTCGTGCGTCCCGCACAACTGACTGAGACCTGTCCACCCACGGAAAGCGCGTCGCCGCCACAGAAGCTGAAGCCCAAACCACCATCCGTCCCACCGCCTGTGATTGATCAGAGGCCTGTCCGTGGCCGAACACAGGCAGGGGTGGCATAGCTAAGCTTAAACACGCGCCATGCCACAGGGCCTTCTGTCGTCCGGCCCGCCGAGAGGCGTGTGAGGACGGTCAAGTGTGCGCCCGGAGGCTGGCTATGACTGGACCGACTTCAGGACGAGAGCGCTGGGATTGGCGGCACAGATAGCCTCTGCTCACTAAACCTCACTGCTACACCTCGCCCCAGCGGCCCGGCTAAGCTGCTAGGCTGTCTGTCATAGCTATGTCTTCGCAACGATCAAAGTTGGGCCTAACCTACCTAGGTACCTAGGTAGCTAGGTAGGTACCTTGAAACACACACTCTTTTGCGTGACTGGAGCAAACTATTCTCAATCACCGCTGGGGCCGCTCAACACTGTTGCAGTTGTGCGTTACAAGTACCAGGCAAGATCCAGACAAGGAGAGATATTCTTCCTTTAGTCAGTGGCCCCGATCACCGTCCAGTTGCACGGGTGCCTGAGCCTTGCCCTGCCTTGCACACACACAAGTTCCTGAAGTCGATCCTCTAACCTTTGGTTGACACGAGGTGACCCCCAAGCACTCGCGTCAGGCGGTGTCGTCTCTGCGATCGTTCCGTGTCGCGGTCAGCGTCAGAACCCTTGAGAGCTTCCCCGCTGCTTCCTTCTTGGGACTCCCAGAGGGATTGTGTAGGATTGTGGGCCTCCTCGGACGGGTCAGAGCGAGGGGGGGGGGGGCGGCGCCGGATAGCTGATGGAAGCCTCGTGTACCTCCGGAGGAAACAAAAGGGGGGCTCGGTTTTCGTGCTCCCGGCCAGCTGTTACCGTACCTGGCATTGTGTCAAGGAGCCTTATGGGCAGGCTGAGGCGGTGGGCTGTACCTTGCCGGTCTATCCCCGTGGGCTCCGGTACCTTTGCCGTGGTTAAGGATTATTCTGAGCTGTCACTATGGGTGTTGCAGCCTGACGTCCTTGAGCCTGAGCCGTCGGCGACAAGCGTGTTTGTATTAATCCAGGGCATTTTATTGCATGGCACGAATGGATCAACCTTGACCGCTCGCCGTTGAGCGGTTGTATCTATCCATTGTCCCCCGGCTCGCCCCGACAGAGCCTGTCGACGCAGCCCGAGCCCGGCTCGGTGCCTTCCACGAGGATGCCTGCAGACAGCAAAGGATAATGCCACGACTTGTGATGCAGAATTGTACGTGAGCTGTGCGCGGCCTGGTGGATACTGCACCATGCTCGATGATGAATGATTGACGAGCTGCGAAGCCGGGGGAGGGGCTGCAGTCCTGGCTGCCCTGGACAGCGAATCTCCAAAATTGGGCCTTAAATCACAACACATAATTACCAGCGTCCTAGGATACGTACTCAGTACCTACTGTGTAGTAATAAGGTAGCCATCGCAGGCCTCGGCATTAAACTGGCGGCCGTTATTCCCTTTGTTTCGCGTCGTCCGTCTCAACGGTGCACACGCTGGCAGCTCTGGGCCCGGCATCTTCCTGGCTACCCGTGGACGGTCTGCATCAATCTTCAAGGAATCGAAGTCTGAAGATTGCCCATTAATCGAGTATGCAATTCGTATCTTGATATTCAACACCGCCATGCCGCCAACGTCCCCCTGGGCATAAGCTATCATATTGTCATGTTGCCTTTAGAAGTGCTCAGGATGAGGTGCAAGTGGTCTGTCTCCCAACCTCGGTTCGGCCAACACCTGGCCAGGCATGTCATCGGCTCCTAGAGGAGGCAGTCTGGCAGTTGGCGATCAACACAACATTCACCTACGGTGCCTACCCACTCGACAGAGCAGCAGACACCACCAGCAGACGAGCCAGCTCGGTAGCCATGCCGGAATCGTGGACCCACAGACGGTTGTCGACAAGCCACCACCAGAAACCTTTGAAGCACATGGGGTAACATCCGTTTGACACCCCACGCGTAAGGTACCAGGTACATATGTATGCATATAGTGTAGTTAGTCAAGGTGGGCTTCTGATGAGAATCAAGGATCTCCATCATTCTCAGATCCTCGACAGGCCACTTGACCCGTTCTGGCTCGTCTCATCAGTCTACCACAGTACCACAGTATCCGACAAGCGAAAAGACCGGCAGTGCTACCTCGCCAGCTCGCAGAGGGCCAGTCAAGCTGCGCAACTTTGGAAGCTTTGGTGACAACGCCAACGCCAACGCGAATGGAGGGAGGCTTGGGTGGAGGAGGGAGGGACATCTGGACTCCATAATGAACGCAGCCTGGGGCCCACGCGGCCCAATCACAGGCCCAAAACGCGAGCCTGCACGACACCAGGTTCGCGGGACCGTAAGATCTAATGCGTGTCATGGTCAATGGCAGAACAGCAGACATGCACTGATGTTCAAAGCATGGCCAGGCGGGTTTGTGGGCGGCACACCACCAGTGACAACGCGGTCCATGGCCGGGCCTTGGCCAAAGCCCCGCGCCCCCGCGAAAACATTTGAATGTCGCTGTCGCGGGTGCCCCCCTTTGTCGTCATCATCATGGCATTGAGATCTATGCCCCTCCCTCTCGCCGCATGGGCATGCGCATTAAAAGAGGCCATCTCGATAGACCCGCAAGCAACCAAGGAAAAACATGCCGCTAAGGGCCACATGCGACGCGACTCACAATCGCCAAAAACCCGTGGGGCCCTTCAGGTGCCAATGCGTGCGAGATGATTATTAGACGCTGGTGGCGCGGGCTTGCCCATCTAAGCCACACCGATCAGCCGCTGTCCTGACTCCTGTATACGCGGCAGTCTACCTACTCAGGCACCTATGTAGTTGCTTGTCCCTCCATCGCTGGCCCCTGCCAATGACCGTTACCGAAATACACGGCGAAATTGCATGCAATGCTTGGTATTGGTCTAATCTGGGGCAAGGCCGTACCGTACGTAAGGGGGGGGGGGTTTCTTTTTCATCTGGTCAAGTATCGTGGATCTTGGGTCAGAGACGACCCCCTTTCATGCAGTGCGACCCAGCAAGCTGCCCATCTTCCAGGTTGTCGCTGTAGCTCACTGCCGTGTGTCGTGCGACCGTTTTGGAATTTTGTTGATAGCTGCTAGGTGATGGATGCATGCAATCAATCAAACCAAGTCGGAGCTCCTACTTACCTGGGTAAGTACCTAGGTACCTCGGTACTGTAGGTCACGGCCACGGCTAGTGAGAGGGACTTCATCAGGACGCCGGCGTGAGACGCTCACCCCCACACTCCATCTCCCTTTCAATTTTGCAATACGGCTCCGTGGGTTTCAAATCGATTGACAGAGAAGAAGCAAGCTCGACATCGCATAGCCGGGGACCCGGGGAAGTGAGATGCGGTGCACTGACGATACGTGTGGTGCAGGCTCAGCGCAGTGCTCCTCACAGGTTTCCCCACGCAGCAGAGATGCTGATCTGCGGCACACAATATCCATGCTTCAGGGGCTTGACTGTCGCTGCGCGGGGGTCCTCCTGTACGGAGTAGATAGTGCCTCTTGTGCCTGCGCCTGTGCCTGTGCCTGTCTGCCATGGACATTGCTTGTTACTGCACGTGACACCCCATCCAGGAAATTCCGCGACTTCGACGAGAGGATTGACGCCGCCGGCCTGGTGCCTCAGCCTTCAACTCGTTACAAGCATTCCTGGATTGGCGCTGACCAGGAAGTCGACTCCTTAGCAAACCATGGCAGTCTGTTGCACAGCCGGAGCCAGACCTGTCATTCAAGTGGACAGAGTTCTCAATGCCTCATACCGAGCCGATTAGAACCTATCCAGGTAGCCTGTCCACATCCTCAGGTCACGAATGCCCGCGCGGCTCAGTCACTATGTATTCGACGCTATTACTTACATGTGTAAGTATAGCAGGCTCAAGTCCGCAGCCGCCACCCAACCTTTCCATGATTGCCATGCGCCCCAGGCACACAATCAGACCTACACGTGTACTAAAGCAGACAATGCAGAACATACATGACATGGCCTGGACCATTGAACTATTTGTGGATCATTTTGCGCCCTACGTAGCTACTGCACCGTCGGAGTTGCAGTCTGAGGGGTTGGTTGATCTTGAATCCTCTGCTCCAATGAGAAGATCAACAGCCAGACTCTGAAACTTTCGCTGGCCGTCCTGGTCTGTGGTCTTCCACTGCCAACTCATCAATCAGCGATTCAGCCCTGACCCCGGGTGTGCCCCAGCTCCTGTTCGCATCGTCCAGCCACATACATAGAAGATCTCGGTACCATCTCGCGACTAGTGGCGGAGGCGAGCATCCCCTTGGAGTCATCAGATACTGTGCAGTAGCACGAAAGGTGCCACCATCAGCCGGGCCATTGGGTGATGTCTGCCTTTCTGCAGGAGATGACTTGATATCTAGATCATTGAGACCAGTTGACACTTGCAGCAGGCTGTGGCCGTGGGCCGGCGCAAGCCACACTGCGCTCTCGTAGCTGACCGGCCTCGATAGATCTTGCGCCCTTCTAGAAAGATTGCTAGCGTGATATCGCGGTATGGCTGCCGTCTGGAGGGAAACTAGCGGTCACCAGAAGCAGCATTATTCCTGGTCTCGGACCCCATCCACAGCCACCAACGACCGAGCCCGTAGGAAGTTGCCTTGGCTTGGCCTGCCTCGGTACTACGGGTCCGCCGGGGCGTTCGTGGCTGTCGTGGTTGCGGTGCGAAGCTTTGTGCACCTCGGCATTGAGCATCATCAGGACTTCCACTGGCAGCCAGGCGACGGCGGGAGGCTCGCTACTGCATGTGAAGAAACTGCCAGCGCACCTCGATGTTCCTCTGCACCCCGGTTTTCCTGCAGGCAAGGAGCTCATGGTGACCCATGGCAAGCCAGGGATTATGCGCATAGGTCGTCGACATCCAATCCATCCGACAGTGTGGGTCATTCCATCTGTCGGTAAAGAAGGCGCCTTCCCTGTTTGGCCCTAACCCAGCACCAGGCTTAGTTAGACCCCCTCCCCCCTCACCCCCCGAACCACGGCAGCAGACGACGAGTTGCATGTTCGACGAACCACTTTCGAAAATTCCTCCCCCTTCTATTCCAGGAAGTATGTTTACATGGGGCTACTCGAAAATATCGTGAGGTTGGGGAGTCGGATTTCCCCCTCTTTCTCACGTGGCCGATTTGCGCGTTATAACCTCAGTCACGACTGAGTTTTCGCAACTTCGCGATTGCCGCGTCGCACAAGTGCAAAACCCCAGAAAAAGTCTGTCAGCGGTGAGCCCCTTATCCCCGCTCACCCGCCCGATGCGGTCGTCCCACGGAATGTCGCCGGTTCGCGACTAATTGCAGTGAAATATCAGATTTTTCCCCTCTCCCCTCTTATCCCCTCACCATCTAAATCTGCATACCAGCACCCGCTGCCCTGTTCTCCCCTGGGGAGGCTCCCCAGGGGAGCTCTCGAGTCTGTCATGCAGCTTTTACCAATGCAAGCCCCGGGTGATTCCGTTGGGGCACTTTACCCCATCACCGGCGTGGGTACAGTGGCTGCATTATTCGACCTACGTCATTGCCATGGTGATGTGCCCGCAGTTCGAAACAGACAACAGGCCACAAATACTATCCGGCGGACTATGTTTGAGCTCGGATTTGATGACATGTTGCTGAAATGCACATCAAAACCCCCAATTGGCAGCACTGTCTTGTCCTGCACCGGCGATCTTCACGGGTTGTCCGATGGCTGGCCTGGCAGGCAGTTGCAGATGTCGCCCCAGAAGAGGCAAGCGCAGATGCTCATCCGAAAAAAAAAAATCTACAGTACCACCTGGAGCCAACGTGGGTCTCGCCTCGTTGACGGAGCAATGGCGACCAGGAAAAGTCCGGAGGGGGAGCACTGTTCATCAGCAGCGACAATCGCAACTACAATCAACGACAACAACCACGGTGTCTGTCAACAAAACCACTTGCCACAGAGCACGGGTATAAATGAACTAAACAAGGAATTGGAGAAGGCTCGCCTTAGCAGAATTCCCCATGTTGGGCAATATGGGAAAGTGACACTGGTACCTTACACAGTACCTCCTGTCTGCTTGGGGACCCGCTTTTCCTTCCTTCTGCAGCTTCAATGTTCATTCTCTAACCCTGGCAACTGCCCGCCAGGGTTTACGATACGTACTGTTTCTGCCTGTCCTGTAAGACTGAGGAAAGCACGGACGTTTGCCGCGCCTACTTACTTACACAGTAGTACTCCGTACACACACACAAACCCACGGTACTCCATACACAGTAGATTATCTACACGTGTAGCACCCCCCTCGACGGGGCCTCTCTTACGTCGTTGAGGTTTATTTTTGTCGCCAACTAGGTGACGTGTCTTGGCCAGCGGAACCTCAACGCTCATCTTACACGTATACTCGGTCCTGCTTGTCTCTTCCCGTGACTCTTGCCCTCCGCACTGTATCATGCATAGCCTCTCTGCCCTCTCTGGCCGTCGGAGCTTTTTCACGAGGCACATGTGTGATGACCCACGCGATCGCGGCCCTCCTGACCTGGTTACGAGTCGAGCAGAGCTCGAAATGCAGGGGACAAGCTCGCCCCGGCATCCCGGAGCTCTAGGCCAGGCCTGATAAGACAGAGTTCCCCGTTCCGCCCCTTGGGCCTGCGGAGACGCGGCTCAAGATTTGCCCTCAAGCTTAATTGGCGCCTCTAATGGGCATAGACTGTGTCGCACCGCTCCAATTGACCAATAGAGCCGGGCCGGGGGCATCTTCCAGTTGGCGAGGCCGTCTCTGCAGGTTGGGTTTGATTCAGGGCCGGGGAAAGTGACTTTTTGTGGAGCCTCGTCACCGCTCACAGACGGGCGCGCGGCACTGGCTGAGGACAGATCCTGAACTCTGTCGCCGAGAGCCTGACACCCGACAGCCTTGCCCCGATCAGTGGAGCCAGACGCGTACAGTGCTTGTGCAGCCTGCAGCCTGCAGCCTGCAGCTGCCCCAGTGGCCAGTGAACCTTGGCACGACGACGGTCTTGCCTCTTCGAAGATTTCTCGAAACAAGCGAGCCAAAGCCTGCTGCTACAGTACTACTGTGTATTACGCCGACTGCAAGTGGGGATCCATCTCGATGGAGTCAGGAATGCGGCACAGAAGAGTCAATCAGTCTACCCACTCGCAACCGTCACTGTCGGTGTATGAACGAGCGGTATTATACCGCCTCTTCTTGCTATTATTACCATGCACTGCCGCATCGAATCCGCTGACTGTCTTGGGCTGTGTGACTGTCGAAGGAAGAACGTCGTCCACAGTCCACACAGACTGGCTACTGTTTGGGTTGCGCGTTCGGCTGCAGCCTGCAGCCTTTCCTTCAGCCATCCATCAGCCTCGCGCGCAGCTTGGCGAATCCGAGCACCACACCATCTCCTATTCACTGTCGCTGCCGTGTCGATGCCATGTTTTCCAAGAGCTGGTTGCGAAACAGGGCCTGGTCCACGTCTTGGCTCCGTCCGTCCTCCCCGCGTCCTTTGTTGCCGAAATCTCTCCTCCGGCCCGCAGCAAATAATTTCTCTAGGCTCCGGTTTGCGAGCACGACGCCCTCAGATTAACCTGCAGGCCCGGTCAGATCACTCTCCTCTGAACCTCCCCGCCCGCACAGAGCTGTTTCAGTAGGGAAGCACTGGCATCAGACACCCTTGCTGCGGGCTGCGGGCTGGGTGCTGCGTGCCGCGGGGGCGCACACGCACGGCGTTGCACTGCAGATACAAAGCCTAACGTCAGGCACCTGTACCGATACTCTGGCACGGACTCAGGAGATTTCACTATTGCTGCCGGGGGTTGCCTGGCTGGACTGTTAGTTCGGTTGATTTTAAACCAAGGCCGGACCCAACTTTAAATTGTTGCTTCCACCCTCAGACGGTACCTGTGCCGTCTCCTTCCGGCAGAGAGCCGTCGCAAGGGTCTCGGCGTCTCGGTCGACCTCTCGGCTTCAGCCGGAGCTCCCCGATGCCTTCAGTCATGCTAACATCTACGATGCCGCCGGAGAGCATTTGTGCTGGACTGTGATGACAGATGGAATCGCAATGCTGCAGCCGAATGGTATCAGTCAAATCGTCAACCTCTCGACAATGAGCTCGCACCACGTCGATCAATCCATCAACCAGGCGGCAAAGTTTCACCCTGTTTTGACAGCAGTTTGCTGCAGCATCAGCACTCTCTCCATGCCAGGGGGGGCGTCTTGTCAGATGCACGCTTGGAAGTGCCACTGCCTCTGAATTGCCAAGACCGAAAACGAGCTCGGCGATCAGATGGGATGGGAACCTGAGTCGGGGGTTTTGGAATGGACTCGACCGGGGTGACGCGCCAGTCGCGTCTCAAGACGCGCTCTATCGCAGGCGACCTAGGACCTCAGTGCTGGTTTAGAGTGCATGCGCCCCTTTCGGGGGAGTGGTGTGCTGACCGGCAACAGGGATGCTAGCGAAGCTGGCGACTGTGGCTAGTCACTGCAGTAATAAGCTGCGAAGAGCTGACTCCCTGCTTGGAGACGCCACTGCTACACAGTACACAATGTCCGAGATGAACTTCTTGGACAGTGAACAGGAAGGACCAACAAGATGGTAGCAATTTTCGACGCCGTCGATCACCCTCGCACCACAGGCACGCGCACAAGACGCGAGCTCAAGCTCAGCTCGTGCTCGAACCGGGCTGACCGGATAGTCTATACGGTAACGTGAACCCCACCCTGGAACGACATTGTCACTCGGCCGGTGCCCAACATTTGACGAGCATCAGACGCCGTCTCAGGGCCTTGTGTGACGGTAAACCGAGCTGCTTCCCGTCTGGCCCGTCATACCCGAGGATTCGAGACCATGTCCGAGGAAGCGTTTGCTTTGCTTGGCCTAACGGCCGTGCGCTGACGTCAATTTTTAATTTTTTATTATTCTTTGAAAGCAAATGCGGCCTGGGTGGATTGCTGCTTGCTATTTGTCACTGGCTGCTCCGTGGGACGCGACTTTTCAGACCAATGACGGCCGGCTATTCACTCTGCGAGTTTAAGCAGGGCATTGAAGGATATTTCTTCCAATTACCGCCCCGTGCACATCTACGCTTGGTGGCCAACCTGACCCTGTTATGAAGCTTGAACTCGGTCGACACACGTCAATTGACCGTGGACATCTTCTAGATTCCAAGACATCTAGGCATGTCGCACCTTGAGCGTCTGCAATCGCCTCAAGTGATGTTGTCGCACCGTTCCCCGCCCTGGTCACCAGGATAAGCTGTCAAGACACGGTGATGTGTCGACACATCACATGTCTCTCTGCCGCGCCTCCATGAACAGGCGTCAGCCGTGGGCACAGGACCCTTGAGCTTGAGACACACACGATGAAGCATGTTGAAAGCTGGGATAGTGGGCTCAAGGGTCCAAGGGACTGTCCCACCAGATCGCCAATCGTCAAGCCGTGTTACATGCCTATGATTCTATTTGTAGCACATCGATGGTTACGGGCTTCGGGCGGAGGATTCTTTACGCAACAGACGTCATGCAGTCCCTCTGCGTGATGATGTCGTTTCTGTCGAAGCACGCAAGGCGGCTTCTGTGTATTACCAAGGCTTCTTTGCAGCCTTGTCATCCATGGTTGTTGCACAGTTTGTCCGCATCAGAGGCCGAGTCTGCCCAGGTGAGTTAGACAGCTTCCCAAACGGGCAGTCCGTCAGACGAGCGGCCAAGCCCTGGGAAAGGCAAGGACGCCAACGATCCTGTCCCTGGCGTTGCGAACAAATGGAAACCGCGACTAGAGCGGCATGTGAGAAATTGGAATCACATCGCCCACGCAATCGAGCTGCCAGGGTGGCTCGAAAGGCAAAATACCAGTTGCGCGACGCATCTTCACAGCCCAAGACAAAACAGCAGCCAATCATCCCATCGCACACCGGATGAGAACACCCTATTCGGAGAGTCGCAGCTTGCCTGGCAGCCTGGCAGCCTGGCATCTACGGCAAGGATGGCAAGGCCCATTGTCAGAATTCACAGCCGAGGAGATAGATGCTCCCCGACGGTCGGGTGCTACCGTTTGCTGTCCAGTTGGTCGCCTTTCGAAACAGACCTCGGGAATCAGGAACAGCCGCTGGGAAACTTTACTTCGCCCCTGGCAGCCCATCAGCCAGAGTTGAGTGGGCGCATCACACTTTTTTTCGCGTGCCGAGTGTCGCAGTGAGAGGGGGGGGCTGCCCAGGTGGGCAGCAATGTCTGTTCGCCGGCTGTTGGATCCGACCAGGTCATTGAAGAATGGCCGTGACGCCTGCTGAGTACTTGGGCACTTGGCTTTTCACAATCGCCCGCTGTGCTCTCCAAGTGCAGCCAGGCAGCCAGGGCAGCTGGAAGCGCAGCAGCACTGAGCAGCTGGCAGGTAGCGTGCTCAAGTGTGCGGATGCCATCAGTGATTGAAACAATTGGCATTGGCATTGGGCACAACGCACTACACTAGCCCAGCCTGCGAAGGTGCAGCCAGGGCACCCGCTACAAAACCACTTTAAAAACCACTTTACGCGTTGGGCCACAATCCTTCGCTCACTGGGCCAGCCTAGGTGCTAAACCTCCCCCCACCATTCCCCCCAACGGCCTGCGGCAGTGTCCCGTCAGCTGGGATGCTCGATCTCCTGGCAGTAGCAGCTGCATCCGCCTCGACCAACCAGACCGTCCCACATGCTCGTCCGCGACTCCGAGAGGGCCCAATTCCGAACCACTAAGGACCAAGCGCCCGAGGAAGCCTCGAAAGCGGAGGCTACATGTACTTGTTGAGAATGTGGAAGCCATTCGGCTAGCAGCAGACGGCTACTCTGTCCACGAGCGTGACCGGTTCTCATCTGCGCGCCCCCCCCCCTCCTTATCGCAAGCGTCCCTGCCAGCTGTCCAGCGCAGCATGAATCTTCATCTCAACAGGCGCGAATGTCGTGATAGATCTCTCGTCTGCGATAGGAGCCACCTGTGTGGCGGCGGGACAGATTGGAGCTTGGAGCTTGGATCCCAGGATGGTCCCTTGCAATCCCCACGGACTATCACCTCACGTGCAGGACGGCCCCAAATTTGGATCATGCGGCGCGAAATCTATTCAACTGCCCGTGGCATATCCAGACTTCAGGACCCTTGGGCTCTTTGCCGCGATGCAACATCCCGCGCTTGCGAGGACTATGTGGTTTCCCTCCCTCCCGCCTCCCACAGCTGGCGGCCCCGTAATGGTTGCCTTGTTCGCGCGCCCATCAGTTCAAGTTGGGCTTCGATGGCGTGGGGTAGCTGGTTCAGCTGGGGTGATCGTCGTCGAGCTGGTCTAGCTGATTCGACCCTGCGGACCACCAGTGTTAAGGCTATCCCTGAGATTATGAGGGAAGTGAAGAATGGGCTGCAGCCTGTCAGCCCTGTTCGGATCCCTAGGCTTGGAGGAATGCTACTAAACTGATGGCGTTTGGGCTGAATGCTCCCGTGGTCAATGATGTCGTCTTAGTTAACCCCCTGGGTTGTTTTACAAGTGCTGGTTCTCAATTCCGCCGCAGCCAAGTGGCTTGACACGGCAAACGGCACGATGGGGCAAGAAGTATCGGCCAAGGGACCGCTGAGGCTGGTCACGCTCCCGTGAGGCTCTCGAATCTTGATATGAGGCATGCCCGGCGTCAATGCCAGCATTCGACAGAGATTCCCCAGTATCCGCGGATGGAAAGGGCACGTTGTCTTGGAAGGCCGAGCATACATATGTACCACTGCCAGTTGAGACATGCGCATTCAATTTTCATCACCGCCGGTTTGGTACATGCCACTCACTCAGTACTCACTCAGTGCTCGTTCGTTCGCACCACCTCCCAAGGTTCTCGAGAGGCGAGGCTGCAGGTCGGATTGGAGGGAGGGCAATGGCGTGCGGACCAAACTCCGATTGTATACCTAGGTACTTGGGTATTCTATAATTGGTGGCAGTTCCCTGATTGTGCACTGGCAAGGCTATCTACCTACCAACACGACATGGTGTCAGGTATCGGTTTCCGGCGTGCCACATGCAGCCTGTCAGGGCCGGGCACGCGCCGCTCTCTGCTCGACCATCGTCTTAAGAACGCGCTCCCAAATGGTGCCCGCCAAACGGAATTCGGGCACTACGCCCTGAATGTCGCACACAACGTTCGAAGCGAGCCACGCGGCTGACCCGCTAGATTACACGAGATCGATCTCTATATAGTAGACTAAAGGACGGGTTTTTTTACAGGTAGTGTATTAGTGTTTTCAGGTAGGGTTTATATATATTTTCCCGTACATCCTTAAAAGCTATTATAGCTACATATAAACTCGCTTATAATGAAAATTATTATACTACTATAACTCTATATATATACTTCTATTAAAACTATACTCTTAAATCCTACCTATTATAACTATATATAAATTATAACTATATATAAATTACTATAATATATTTTAAAAGCTTATTTCTATACTTAATTGAGATTTACTATATAAATTACTTTAACGTATTAAAGTAAGTAAAAATATATATAAGTATATAAGTATATAAATATATAAGATATATAAGATATATAAGATATATAAGATATATAAGATAAATAATATAAATAAGAGGAATAAGAAAAATAAGAAAAATAAGAAAAATAAGAAAAATAAGAGAAATAAGAGAAATAAAAGAAATAAAAGAAATAAGAAGAATAAGAAGAATAAAAAAAATAAGAATAAAAAGAATAAGAAGAATAAGAAGAATAAGAAAAATAAGAAGAATAAGAAAAGTAAAGAAAACTAAAAAAAGTTAATATAATATAAAAAGAAATAAAATAAAGGAAATAAAATAAAAGAATAAAATAAAGTAAATAAAATAAAATAAATACTTTCTTTAAAGATTTACTAAAGTTAAAGTTATAATAGTATACCGTACCCTACCCACCTTTGGTCACACCTACCTTTAGTTACCCATTTACACCCAAAGTAAGGGCATTCAAATAGCTACAAATTAATTAATCCTCTTCCTATATACCTATAAATAGTATTAAAATGATTGTGAGAAGTTCCTTAATTATCCAGTTTAGCTAGTTGTTAAATTGCACGCCCGCTGCGTAATATAATCTCCTCTAAAACTTCCGGCTTAAATATATCTTTAACATTATCCTCCTTCTTTTCTTCTACCTTCACTATAGCAACTTTACAGCGTTTTTAAGGCCTAGGAAGCTCTTCTAAGGCTTCTATAGTAAGGTTCTTATTACTAATTTTAAACATAATAATAAATTCCTAGTTAGGGTTTAAAATTGCCTTCTAGCGCTTTATTTTCTTTTAAACCTCTTTTTTAGCCCTAAAGCTACAATTCTCTCTTTCTAGTAGAGTAACTTATACCCGTAACAAGTTAATCTCGTTAGCAATCTTCTTAGCTTTATATCTAGCTATTCTATTATCTTTTAGAGCTAGACTTAAAACATAGTTTCTACTTATATAGTTCTTATTAACCTCTTTAATAAAGAATTAACTACTAGTATTATTGTCGCTAGATTCTTACTTAGGAACTTTAATAATTAGCTTAAAAGCTTTATTAGGCCTAATTTTAGAATATTATAATGCTTTCTCGCAAGAGATAGAGTATATCCCCGTATACCTAAAAGTATTCTTAATAGTCCGTTTACTAAAAGCTTTGGAGGCTTTAATAAAACATTTAATAAAGTTAATCTTGCTAAAAGAACTTAAATCTATTTAGCTATTTAAGTTTTCCATTACCTTGTCGAATACTACTTTAAAAATACTAAATACCTCGTTATTAAGAGGTTATAAACCATAAGAAGTATATACTAGAAGCTAGTAAGGGTTAATATTATACCTATAGCACAGCGTTATAAACTCAACGCTTCTATAACTATTATAACTATTAAAAATAAGAAGAATAGCCTAAAATTTATCATTATTATGTATTTTGTTGATTATAAGCAAGAAAATATCCCAAAGCTAGTTAACCACAATTTTGTTACTCGTCTACCCATTTTTAAATACATTAAAGCCCCATTCTAGGGGTATAATTAACTTTAATTACTCTATAAACTACTACATTTATAGTTGTTTTCCTTTAAAAATAATACCTAGGGGTAAATAAATACCCTTTATAGTAACTAAGTTTATTACTATAACTAGGGCTTAAGTAGCATTAGCTTTAACTATTATTAATTAGCTATTAGTACTTTTAAGTATAAATTTGTTATAATCCATATAATTATTAGTTATTTAACTATATATAGTTAAGTTAGGAAAAAGTAAATATACTACTTCTCTCTATAATATTGCTTTTATTTATATTAACTATTAAATTAGGTTTTATTTATTTAAAGTTTTCAAAATGGTTGAAAAACTAGTTAACTACCTTAGGAGTAAATGTAGTAAACCTCTTTGCTTCTTATTTACAGCCTATTTTAGACCAAATACTAGAATTCTTTTTCTTAAAGCCATTAGTCTAGTTCTTGCTAAAGGGCTTTATATTGCTATTTTTCTTAAAAATAATTACAATAAGAGTACGAACTAGAGAGGCTGTTAAAGCATAGCCCAGCTTCTCTTAGCGTAGAATCTAAGTAGCAATACTCTTTTCTTAAATACTAAATAGTTGTTAGGTAAATTAGATTTACTAATTAGAAACTTTTTTTATCTTTAATTACCATATAAGTAAGGTCCTAAGTACACTATATTACCTAGCTACTTTATTAGGCGCAACGCCATCGTTTTGTACTACGACTAGTATATTTTCTATTTAAGACTTTGTATAGTTTCAAGCTTTACCCACTAGCTTCATTTTAGTAGCTATAGTAGGCAATTCGGTAGTAGTTAAAAAGGAGAAGATTTATAGTTTATCAAGATTGCCTAGCTCGGAAGGAAACAACTAGCAGCTAGGTTCTACCAATCTAAACCGCTAGCCTAATTCGTAAAATACTAAAGAGTACTATAGATGTATAGAGCTTTCAAAATCCTATTGATTAACTATAAAAATGTCACAATACAGGCAGAATTAAGCAAATGGGTGTAAGTGGAATGCCCTTACTTTGGGTGCAAATGAGTAACCAAAGGTGGGTGTAACCAAAGGTGGGTGGGGTACGGTACATATATATTTAAATACTTATATACTTAAGAGTCTTATATTCTTATATACTTATATATTTTATATACTTATATATTTACTATATACTTATAACTCTGAAAATTAAGATTAAATATAATATTAATAAGTAACTGAGCTTATTTTTAGAAAAATGAAGTTAATATTATATTTTAAATAAAAGCTAAAAAATAGAAACAAAAAATAAATAAAATAAAATAACTTAATAAATAAAATAAATAAATAAATTAAGAAAGAATAAAAGAGATGAAATAAAAAATATTAACTATTTCTATTCTTTAAGTTCCTCTACTAAGCTAGAACTATAGTAAGTATCTTAGAGAGATAACATATAATATATTTTTTTTTAGATAAATATAGTAAGTTTTACTATATAGGAAATTTTATAGTAACGTTCT
>MAVT02000182.1:0-46744 GCA_001702395.2 Diaporthe helianthi | reverse complement strand
GGGGGAGGGGGGAGGGGGGGGAACCAACCTGTCATGATGTTTGGGATTCTTAGGTAAGGATATCAAGTGGGGATTCAGAGTTTTTCTCGAGGATGTTGAGAATCGAGGCGTATGATGTCTTCAGAGGAGAGATGTTAGTTTGACGAGAAGTCTAGGTAATGTGAGAGAGTTTCGAAGGGGAGAATAGTAGGTCACATTGTGTCAAGACGTGCGGGTGAGGCAGCGTCTTTGTACTCGGGCAGCTTCAAGGATCGACGGGTACTAAACTTCACGTATGAAAGCTTTCAAGGAAAGACTAGAGACACAGGACACAGGACACAAGGACGGCCAAGCACCTGCCCCCTCCGATGGCGTAGCATCTCTTTACCTGGGTACCTAGGTACCTATCTAAGTACCTATGTAGGGAGGTAGGGAGGTAGGGAGGTGGGTAGGTAGGTATGTGCCTAGGACCCTAGGTAGCACTCCGTTAGGACGGAAGCGACGATTTGACAAGCACACAGCAGCCTACTAGATACCTAGGTTACCTACCTAGGAACGAGGAGCCAAGACGGGCGATGATAGACGTCTGGGGCTGTGCCTCGTCCACGTCCCTGCCGGATTACAGTATCGCAGCTCGTCGCAACTTGAGAATTGCCTCCGCCCCCAAGAAAGCCTTGCCCTGTCCCGCACGAGTTGTTCGAGGAGAGAGATCTGGATTGTCTGGATTGTCTGGGACAGGCGAGCACAACCAGGCAGGGGCGAGATGACACGGCCGTGTGAGTCGGCAGCTATCGTTGTCGAAATAAGCCGCTGCGCCCCTTTCATCCCCCTCCCGCTTGCCCATTACGTCACCGGCTGCCGCCCCGATCGTCGACCACCACCCGCGGCCCTCATATAAAACAATCAATGCCTACCGTGGGCTCACATGGCCGGTGACGTGACTGATGCATCGAGAATGGCCGCCTCCTCGTAGCATCGCCTCCCTGTGGCTGCAGTAGCGCGCGAACTTGAAAGGCGTGTGAGGGTGTGTGCATTTGTGCATTTGTGCATCTTCTGAGAGGAGAGCTTCCTTCGCCGAGCAAAGCTAGCTCCACCCACCCAAAAAGCTTACACACACCAAGCCCGTAGGAGGCTGCTTGGCGACAGGTCTGGAGTCTTGGACGGCCCTACCCAGTCCTACAATAACGGATTGGTGCGCGGCGATTGGGCGGCAGCGGGGGGAGGAGGACGCACTGAAGTTCAGCCGGGAAACTGATCGCCTGACCCACCCACCCCACCCACTACCTTAATCTCTCTCTGCATATCAGCATATCTAGTGTATGTAGACGTTCAACTCATCGCTGTCAATGGTCATCCAGGCATATTCGATGTGAAGCCGGCCAGGAGCCAGGATGAGATAGGATCGGCAGACATGGCCCTCCCCTGGATTGGTCCGCTCGGACGGCACGACGCTACACGTGTAGATCACTGCAACCTTCGGCCCCGGATCGACGCTTACGCATTCCACAAACCTCCACGCCCACCCAACCCTGCCAACGACATTGGACCAACGACAAGCGATTCTCCACAAGGAGAGAGAGAGGACCGGCAGGTCGCGGTTCGAATCGATCTGGGTTTTGTCGTAGTGGGTCGCTCCGCCCGAGCGGGCCCTACTAAACGGGCGCCGTCCGTCCCCGGATCCGGATCGGACATCGCATAGGTCTGGACCGTGGACGCCGTCGCGGTAAGGGGGCCCAACAAAAAGGACCGGTCCGTCTTCTACCACTCCCTGGTTCCCATCTAATATTGGGTATTCTTGCCAGCCTGTTTTAACCGCCTAAAAATGGGAAAGAGGAAGTAGGAAGTGGTCTTGATTTTTTTTGAGATTTTTTTTTGATAAAGGAATGTGTATTACTAGGACGTCAAGTCCTCGAGTTGGATATCTTGGCTAAGTATTAAAACGATCATCAGGGGCATTGCAGCATTATCAACATCAGCACCAGTCTCCGACTATTTCTTATCCTCCAGATCCGCACAGTTACTCGCGATCACAGTTCAGATCTCCTCGCCGTCCTCGCGGAGCTGGGCGAGGTCCTCCTCTGACATGTCGAGCTCCTCGGCCTCCTCCTCCAGGGTCGATGCCCGCTTGACCATCTTCTTGAGCATCTGCAGGTCGCGCTTCATGGCCATGGCCAGGTTGCGGCGAGCGGCAGCGGGGGTGTTGGGGGCGGTCGCGTTGGGACCGGGCATCTGGACCGGGACGACACCGCCGAAGGGACCAGCACGAGCTGGGTTCTGGCAACGGACCATGCAGACGTTCTCCTGCCCGGCGACGGTACCAGTGCAGTTTGTGCCAGCAGGGATCTCAGCGTTGAGAGGGAAATCGGTGGTAGAACCGTCCTTGAAAATGAAACGTTAGCATCACTTTGTGGTGTCATGGGCCAGCATGTTTCTCGGAAGTTCAACAACTTACCCTGTTGCGGCCCGCCTCACCGGGGACGTTCTGGGTGACCTGGATGTCGGTCCACTCTGTGGCGGTGCCGTCGGTGTTGAGCATGCAGGCGTAAGGGCCGGCACCGTCATCGTTGACCTGGTGGATGGTCATCTGGATCTCACCACCGGCGGCGACCTGGGGCAGCATGTCACCGGTCATGGCCATGATAGCCTTGGTACCGGCATCGATGTCGTTGCTGCCGCCCGCGAGGGTCTCGCCGACGGTGTCAGCGGCCTCACCCTTGAAGCGGGTCGAGTCCTGCTGGCCGGAGTTTCTTCGGGTCGATGTACGATCCGTGTCGGGGTCAACACCGAGAGCCATGCCAGAGCCACCACCGGGGGCAGTAGCCTTGATGATGGCACCGTGGCCAGCCACGAGGGGAATGAGGGCGTAGATGATTGCGGACTTCATTATGAAATGGTGTAGTATAGAAATTACCTGATCAACAGGATGGAGATATTAAAAGACTAAAAAAAAGGGGGGCGGAAGATACTGGAAGATCCTGAGATGACTGGGCTGATTGTGCTTGAGCTGATGATGATGATGAGGTTGGCTGGGAAGGTTAAAGGCGAGCGGGACGTCCAATATATAGATTCTTGGGGCGAAGCGTGTGGCGGCCATGTAGTAGTGCCTTGGGCTCTTGGTCCGCAAAGCTTCTTCGCTCCCAGACGCTGTCTGTGGAGCCCATGCCGCGAATAGTTTCGAGATTCCATTGATTATCGGACCAAACTGCCAAGGCAAGGGGCGAACTCGTTGAGGGGCCAAGTTGTGATGCCGCACTATGCTGGTCAAGGGGCCCAATCCACCAGGCTGTCATGGCTGCCACCGGGCGTGGCTACTGCTGCTCAAAGCTTGGTGTTTTGCTTGGCCTCTTGAGTACACTACGTTGTGGCTGCAGGGAACACTAGTGATGGACCTATCGCGCACTCGCGCGTTGATGAGGCCGTTGTATTCCATGCGGGCCATGTAGACTAGGTATTCCCGTGTCAGGACTCAGGCGGCAGGCCTCTGGGGTTCTTGTTAGTTACGGGTCGTGAACACCACCACTGTCGATCATAAACGAATTGAGGATCACGGCGATCACACAAGCCTCGCCATGCTCTTGGCAGCAACACAAGGAGCCTATCGCAACTGTCGCGGGCAGCAGGGCAACACGGAATACTGCCGTGTGGAAACTGGGGATCCGTCTTGGCTCCGACAATCTGGGAGCAGTTTTGATAGGATGCCACCCAGGGCCGGTATCAAGCATCGGTTGAAAATCTTGGCTGCTGCTGTGGCCTGCGCGGCTGGGAGCATAGGACGCGACCACTGACGACCGATCACAACAGTCCAGTAGCAAGTGCTGGCGCTCAGACTCTGCTGTGGTTCAAGAAACATCCGGGTCTCTTGGCGGGATCTGGGCGCCGCCTCCACTGCACTTCCCGCTTGGCAGGTTTCAAACAACTTGATGGCTTCACACATAGAGAACAATTAACCGAGAACTAAGCCTCCAGACAACCCCTTGTTTTGACAAACGTTGGATGCCGAGAAAACGAATAAAGCTTGAGTCCACTTGAGCAGGGCTTGAACTGGTTGGGGCATCACTCGAGATTCGAGAACCCCGGCGCGGATCTTCAACGCTGGAGCCTCACCTCCCAGCCATGCAAGGAGTCTTGCTGCGAAGCGAGTTGGTGATGGCCTCGCCTGGCTCATCCGTAATCCCTACTCCCCTGCTGCATCTGCCTATTTTACGACCTGCCAAATGTCGTCCTGAGTTGGACGTGAGTCGGACGTGAGTCGGACGGGAGTAGTTCAGTCATTTTCGACAGGTCAACCATTTTTACAGTGCCACCGTTGTCCGCCATGACATCCGGACGCATAAATGAACAGCCCAATTAATGGACGTGCGGTTTGATGGATTTGGAAGCGCCCTTGACAGGTACCCGCTATCCTACATTTTCCACCTGACAGAATGGGACGGCGAGGGGTAGGTTGTCGGAGGCGTCGACGTGGTGAGACCAGCTAGGTTCAGTTCACTCTTAGGCCAGGCCGATGGTCCAATCGCAAAGCGCTGTGAGGGCCGTTTGGTAGTACCGTCTGTGAGACGCGTGCCGAAACGCAGTGCCTCTGGGGGACAATCGGATGAACAGTGTCAGTGAAGTCACCCAACCCGGTGCGCGGGCGATGTGATGTTACCTCACGAGACGGTCGCTGGTGCTGGTGTCGTGTGCACATTGTGATATCCTGGAAGAGAGCTGATGACAGCCTGATGTGGCCAAAGTGGAGTAGGTAGGTACCGCAGCGGAGCTAGGAAAGTAGGTTTCGGGAGGATGTTTTGAACTTTTGAGCCTCAGACATCTGAGATCTAGATTAGCGCAGCGTGTGACGTGTTTATCTCCGTAGAAAAGTAAATCCCTAGTGGCAAACGGACAGTGTGAAGTGACCCACCACTAGACAGACATACTGTACTGCTGTTTGGCCTGCACTGGCCACTGAACAGAGCTCCAAGTGCTCGTGACAAGTGCGTGTGACACTTACTGGTTGCAATAAACAGACTGCTCGGCCAAGAGACCAGAATTTCAAGTCGACGGCTTGAGCTCCAAGCAGCACATGAGCGCCCCATATGAACATACCTCTGCGTGTAGAGCTGCTTAAGTGGGTACTGTGGGAATATGTACATGTAATTCTTTATCTAGGCACCCCTCCTCACCCTTTTATCCAACCTGTAGACTAGCCAGCCAGCACTGCTAGCTAGAATCTGTAGTATATGCACATGTGAGGTTAATGAGTATGAGATAATTATCTCATGAGAGGTTGTCCTATTAGAGACTGTTTTATATAAGGTATCTTTTAGGGTAGATGTGTGAGCACTTGTAACTAAACCTAAATTAATTAATCCTAAGCTTCTAGAAGTTGTTTCTTTAGATTATCTAATTATCTTAGTACCTACTTCTTCTACGTGTAAGTGTAATCGAGCTGTCTTCGTACAAACTATAATGAGATTCTATAAATACAGCCTTGTTTTAACTATATAGTAGCTGAAACTCTAATTACGTGTACCTAGGTAATGAATAGCGACTAATGTAACATAAGGTATACTTTAAATAACAGCTACTCTATTTATATTCACAATAAGATATTTCTTGTACAAGGATTAGTTAAGTAGTAAACCATATATTAAAGATGTAAATAAACGTATTCTAATAAGATAAGCTATCTTAAAAGCTGTCTTATAAGTAAACTTAGGTGACGTTATTCTTTACTGTCCTTACCCTTTATACTAGCTCCGTAGAACTCAAAAGATCAAGAACATTGAAAGCCGGGCCAAATTATATACTACCTAGAGCGTAGCGGAGGGGCTGTAGTAGCAATTTTGGTGAAGCGGACCCGACTTGTCGTAAACAGAGAGTCTGTCACGAATCCGAGCAGGGCACACATGTGCATCGAATAGAGCAAATTGTCTGGCCTCCCACGCTCTATTGTTGAGCCGACAATAAAGCTCCACAACAGGTACAGATCCACTATTGAGCATACCCTGGTGCGCGACAGAGTCTTCCAAATGTAGCCCAAAGTAGCTCAAAGGAGGACTCGGGTGGATGCGTGAATCAACGGCGCCGAGAGGCGCCTGCTGTGGGCCCACTTGAGCATGACGTCGCAGCAGCTTCATCTATAGATGCCCACAGCAGCTGTGGAGATTGCAGCCCACTCAAATGGTAAATAGACACAAGGCTGTCCGTGATAAAAAGCAGCGAGCGTCCTTCGCCCTCTCTACGCCAACGATGGCTTCCAGATGTCACTCTTCATCCGGCCAGGACGATGACGGCCGCACCAGTACATATTCTTTCACAACTCTGATTTGATTCAATCAATGTTGCTCTTTCGACCCTTATTGTCTTCACACATTCCCTTTGTAACTTTGTTTTAAACCACCATCAAAATCATGGCCAGATTAGCAGCGCTCCTCAAATGCGTCCAACTTGGCGTTCTTCTTTCCTCGCCAGTCGTGTACGGCCAGGCTGACAACACGGTCGAATGGGTGGGTCACATGTGCAGCTAGCTTTTTCAGGATCATCCCTCCTCGGTGTGGTAATACTAACAGCTGCTCTGAAGACCATCGGCACAAAAATCAGGCTATTTGGCGTGGACACCTCCACGGCCTGTCCAGCTGGTCTCCAAGACGCTCAGAGCGACGCCCTGTCGTTCACTCCAGTCCTGGCAAGCACCAATACTACCTATTCTGCTCAAGATGGGAGCACGAGCAATAGTGCCGCAGACCTCGCATCAACATTTTACATTACCAACGGCCTTCTCCCACGTGACTCGCCTTTCACTCATGACACCTCCATCAGGGTCGCCGAACCCGCTGGGACCGGCGGCGGTTGTTGGGACACTTCTAGTGGTTCAACGGTTCAAGTCGGGCCTTGCAACCTTGAAAAGAACCAGACCTTTTATGTGGCACTCGACGGCGCATCTCCTTTCACCATCTTCACCTCATCCTTACATGCCCTGGACAGACCGAACACCACAGGCGATGCTCTCATATTTTCGCCATCCACTCAGTCCGGCTTCTGTGCATATGCCGACGACACTGGAAAGCTCGTCGTCCCGCCCACCAAGACACCGCTCTACTACCCACAGGCCCAGGTGACCAACTTGACGTCGTCTTCATTCGGAAGCACCCTGCCAACCTCCGATCTCGAGATTCCCGAGTGCATCTTCGCCATCTCGGGGAACGGGTCCATGCTTGAGAGTCTGGGATCTGTCGACTGCATCGTTGCGCGCGCCTTCGCGACGATGCCCAGTGGCTGCGACGCCAACCCTGCCAACAAGACGTGCATCCTCCACTTGTGGTCGGCCTTCTGCCTGGACCTCCCCGAGGTCCGCAATGGCCTTAATGCTTCGGACGCCGTGGATGTGTGTGTCAGGAAAATAAGTCAAGGCCCTTGTGTTGCTAACCCGTCTGGTGCCGCCTGCACCTCGGGCCTGTTCGCGGGTATTCAGTGAGTACACACTTCGTCTTGTTTTCCCCCTTCTGTGTGTGCACATGTGCTTTTTTTTGATTGCAACAATTCTCATTACTATTCAAAAACTGATTGATATATCACAGATATGTCCAAGGAGTGCAGGGTGGGGGCAGCGGTAGCGCCTCATCGAAGAGACAGGCCTCTAACGACCCTCTCTTTGGAAATCGCGAGTTGAGCATTCCTCTGGAAGACCAATTTTGGATAGGTGAGCAGCAAAACTACCCTACATGCTTGGCTTTCATAATGTTCTCAACGAACCACGGGCGTGGAAAATACTGACGTAGCATCTTTCTTAGGGGTTATGAAGAACCTCATCAATCAAGGCATCGGCGTGTTTAGGATGCTTGCCACTCCGAGACTAGAAGAGCTCCGGGTAACATGTATGGGCATGAGCCAACTCTCATCGGTATTCGAGGCCAGCCTTGGCAAGACGATCAGAGACGGATGTCAAAATGCATTCAACACCTTTGATGTGAGCCACCTCCTTTATTTCTCCCGCTACCCTTCAAAGTTGCCAGCGCCACTCACCACCTTCTCAGAGCATGCATGAGCTCACCTACGACAATGACATCGAGAAGGCTGGAGGTGTCTTTGCGGATGTCGTTTCGCTGCTGAGCGTCGCAGGCGATGTGGCTCGAGCAGCCCGGGCTGTGGGTGCTGTAGATCAGATCATGGCCAGGTTCGGCAAGGTCACCGCCACCATCGGAGAGGGTAAGGGCCTCATGCTCGAGGCCAAGGAAGGCGAGAATATGGTCCAGATATTCCGTGATGGTGGGGATGGCAAGCCCAAGCTGTTAGACACGGACACTGACGTGGCGGCTATGGAGAAGTCGATCGAGGAAGTCGGTAAGTTTCCAGCTCTGGTCCAACCCGTGTGGTCTTGTGTGCTGATGGAGCCAGGCTTCGAGAATTGCAAGGCTTGCGTCGAGGTTGGAGGCGCCAAGTTGATGCGCCGTCAACGTGGGATTCTGAGGAAGCTGTGCTGTTTCTTGAGCCCGCAGACCCTCGATTCTCCGGAGGGAACGCCCCATATTATTCCCCCGGCCCAGCGTACGATTGCTGCGCTGTCTTCCTCCGCCGGGATCACAGCCGAGGATACAAAGCTCATCACTACCATGAGCGAGGGCTTCGCCAAGTGGTATCGTGAGGGCCAGTCAGTATCTGCCAATGCTGATGAAGTGAGTAGTCTCCTAGTCGAGGTGATGAAGGACGAGAGTCAGGTAGGCAAAGTCGCGATGGCGACAAGAAATTTGTACGGACTCATCCCGGAGCAAACTGCGGCCCTCAGAGCATGGGTTGAATTCTTCGCTATTTGGCCCGCTTTGGAACCTGGGCTCGCAAAGCTGCCATCTACCACCGGTCTAGTCGTTCGCTCAACTTATTTGGAACCATCTACAGTAAGTGAACAACTAAGAAATCCTCACGGTGGTACATTGTCTCCTTGACAGAAGTCGATGACAACTACATATTCCCAACCTACTCACATTTGGTCTTTGGTATATTGGCCATGATTTATTCACAATTGTCAGGTCAAAATTTTGAATGGTCTCAAACCAGGCCAGTTCAGCAAGGGACCACCGGGAATCTATGAAGTCAGAGGTATGCCTTTTGTGTTTCATCTTTCTGCTCCCTACACGCTACTCCTCCCGCCTCCTAGGGTTGTCTAGGCTCTTGTTCTTCTCGAATCTCCAGTGTATCACACAGCTGCTAACGTGGCCCAGATTTGGTTCTCAATCGCAAATCCTATCCAATTGACCCGAGCGTTCGGCTCCGAAAGATTATGACTACCACGCTGGACCTCGGAAGCGATATGTTTGCCACGAATGACGATTATTTCTTCATCATAAACTCGAAGTCCGGAAAGTTCATATCGGCCCCTGCAAGCACTAGGTACCGCGAGACGTCCTTTGTGCAGGGGCTTGCGGGAAAGTTCAAGCTTATCGGCCGCCAGGAGCTCAATGGTGAGTGCAGACAGTCCCGCCATGGCTGTCGGGCTACTCAACTGACCAGCTCACAGGTGGTGAGGCTGCCAAAGCAGCTGGTAAACCGGGACCTTACGCCGTCTACTAGTGAGTCTGCGCATGTGTAAATCTCGCAAGGAAGGTATATTTGCTAACAGCTAGACAGCTTTGATGAGATCGATGCACCGGCGGCGTCCTCGACGGTCACCCTTGCTGATTTGAAAAAGGCACTTGCCGACCACGGCGTGAGTTTGCCCGGGACTTCGGCTAAGCGAGTTGTGGATGTTCTGACTTGAGAGTCTTGACCATGTCCGGAACTATGCGCACCATGGATAAGGACCTACCGCCCAAGTCGCATCACTGCGAGCGTATTCTTCTTGGCCGCTACTTTGTAGTATCACTACCGTTTGCACCACATCGTACCACTAGTGGTAGTCTTGCACTAGTATTTTCAAAAGAGACGGCCGTCGGTAGAGCGCAAGCATGCCCCGTTGTGGCGGCCACTCAGGCCGCGAAAGTTGAAATCAAAGAACCACAAGCATCGTTGCGTGGCTTCTGAATATAAAGCAGCCTTGATAAGGGTTGTCTACTGAATCCTTTTCAAAGGTCACTGTGTTATTGCGCATCAAATTAGATCCGACTGTTTTGAATGACTTCGAGATTTGAACATAAAAGATTGAGCAATTCCACCACGCTATCGTGTGCCAGTCGGAGCAGAGCGGGACTGGGCACGTCTACAGTGTCCGGTTCGGCGGGTTTGGGTTGGCTGAGACTTGTTCAAATTTTACTGGATAGTCCTGGCCTAATCCCACACAGAGATTGGAATTCTTTCCCTTTCCTTAGTGGGGAGGGTCCGGAGGGAGATACTACGAGGGCCAAAGAGCTGCAGAGCATCCCGTGTATGACCTCCCTAGCCTGTGGCTTGGGAAAGTTCTTATCAGTCATCCAGGTCTCCTACTCTCCTGGCTGGATGACGTCCTCCGAACTGTCTTTGCGACCTCGTAATCCAAAGTCATTCATTGCTCGAAAGGGGTATCTCATATGATCGCTATTGCTGGCTTGAAAGTCTAAAGTCCACCCACATGTGCACAGTGCACCCCATCATAACTGCACATCATTTGTGTCCTTCACCAGCCCCATGTTCTATTGGAGGCCGTGAATACAGGCGGCTTCCATCGGATCAGATCCGGCTTGATCTCTCTCCATAACAGTTTCTTCCTCTTCTCCACACGTTTGTTGTGGGCCTCCATTTGGCTGTTCGGCACAACAATCTTGTGTTCACCTTTGTGATAGACTTGCATCTTGTAAGCTTGCAACGTGTGCTCGACGTCTTGCGTTGTCATGGCCAGTGCTGACGAAATCTGTTCGATGCTGCACCTATCGTCTTTGTCGTGGTACTCGAGCAGCATGTCCACGATGTTTTCAATCCAGTATTGCCGGTAACTAAGGAGACCCAGATCGGAGAGAGGTTTCTCCGGCGATCCTAGCTTGCCTTCAATCTTGGAAAGCTCGTAGGAAAACTGAATTAACAGTCGGCCATAACCTTTGCGTTGGTACTGGGGCAGTGTCAGAATACAGGCGACATTGTAGCCATCCGCGCTCTCTTTTTCCTTTGAGAAGTAGCCGACGAGATGGCAGCCCTTATCCGTCCGCCTCGTCATGACGTAGAAGAGGAAAGGGTCCACGTCGTAGTAAAGGGTCTTGTGGTCGAGAAACATCTTGGATAAAAGACACAGATTCCTGCACCAGGTTCGCTGCCTCCGCCCGTCAATCTCCCAAAAGGAGACCCAGTCGTCCCTGTAAATCTCGTTTCCCGGCGGGTGTTGCAGTGTGCACTTGTGACGGTGCCGCTGAAAGCTTGTATAATTGCCGTAGTAGCTTAGGCAGAACTCGCAGATGTAGATTACGTCCTCCTGTGTGAAGACCTCGGGATACGGCGAGAAATACCAAGGGAAAAGGTCATGCTGGCCAAACTGGACTGTCGAAATATTTCTGATGCGGGCAATCTCGGTCGGATTCTGTGTCATGGAGCCCGAGGTCCGCAACTTTTCGATCTCATCCTCCCTGCTGAACAAGTCTGGCTTGGGTGTCTCGTCGCCATCGATGTCCATCTCGTCTGCGGCTGCGGGTGTGGGTGCGCCGTCGTGAATCGGCGTGGCCACCTCCGTGCCGTCGTCCCCAGTGGGCGTGCCCTTCTGGGTCTGCGACTGCGATTGTGAATCGGCAATGTCGGTCCATGGGTGCGGCGTCTGGGCTTCGGAGGTGATAGATTGTTCTCTCTTCCCCGGCGGCGGGGGTCTCTTTTGCGTTCTCTTCCCAGGCTGTACTTTCTTGGACGGTGCTACTGCGCCCTTCTTGTTCTTGCCGTCCTTTGGCTTGTCCTTGTCCGGGTTCGGCCACTCGACGTCTTGCTCAAAGTCGATCCTGGAGAGAGGAACCCATTCGTCGAGTCGTTTGTTGAAGTTATCGAAGTTGCAGTAGCACTGGCGGCCGCTCTTTGTGTCCTTGATGCCCAGGATCTCTGCGCGTCGAGGCTGGCCGTTCTTCTCCACCATCGCGATGCACCCGACCCTAATAAATAAGAGTGCTCGTTAGCGCCGAGTGGAACGGCTTACGCCAGGAAGTGGCGACGAATTCACGTTTGCACATACACGAGTGTTTCGGGCGTCGCCTTGCCCTTTTTTCGCGATCCATCGCTCCCGACGACTGACTCTCCATTAGGAATGCCAGGGCTCATGATGATATTTGGAAAGCGTGGGCTTGTTGTGGTGGGTGGTTTCGTGCTTGATGGGTCAATGAATTGATTTATTAGCGTCACCACAGCAGAGGTCTTACAGAAGGCTAATAAATCCGGTCGGTCGCTAGTACATTTCAACCAATTGGGGCAGGCGTCCGATAAGCCTCTATCGCCTGGCCGACGCCCGAGAGCCACGCCTGCAGGCCGTAGCGTGCTTTTTCAGTGAGTCCTCCTTTCTCTAACAATTATCGGTTCTCGTCTTTGCCCATTTCTGAACAATGAAAGGACCCAATGCGTGACATTTCATTCCGAATCGCCTAGTGATCCGGGTCAAGGCTTGGAAGATGTCGCCTGAACTCTCGTCAAACTGGAAAAAATTGCAGGCCAAGATCAAGCAAGAGTCGACCAGGTCTCAAGGCCAGAAGAGGAAGGCCGAAGAGATCGCTGGGCCCCAGGCCTCACCACAACCTTTGAAAAAGCTCAAGGGCAGCTCAATAGCACCCCTATCAAAGCCAAAGCCTCCGCGTTCCAAGATCAGCGCCTCGAAAGCAGGCCCAAGGTCAAAAATGGGTGCCTCGCAGTCCCAGCCTGGTAGATCAGCATCTCTCACACTTTGGGCAGACGACCACGACATTTCGCCAGAAGCCGTTTCAGAAGCGTACGGTCTGGGCGCCAGGGACAATTCACTACTCACCGCTTCTTCTGTGCGCCCAAATGAGGGCCTGGCACCCGATTGCGAGGTTGGCAAGTACATTGCCGTCGACTGTGAGATGGTTGGGGTTGGAGAGGGAGGCTATGGACACGCCCTGGCGAGGGTCAGTATCGTCGATTTCCACGGACGTCAGGTATACGACTCGTATGTTCGACCTCAAGAAAGAGTGGTGGACTGGAGGACAAGGATCAGCGGCATAGCTCCTAAGCACATGGCCTCAGCGAGAGAATTCTCAGATGTGCAAGCTCAAGTATCGCAGCTCTTGCAAACGAGAATCCTCGTGGGCCACGATCTCAAGCACGACCTGCACGTCTTGATGCTGGATCACCCACGAAAAGACATCCGCGACACGGCCAAGTTCTCTGGATTCAAGAAGTATGGCCACGGTCCCAAGCCAGCATTGCGAGTCCTGGCCAGGGAAATTTTGGGGGTTGAGATCCAGACCGGCCAGCACTCCAGTGTCGAAGACGCCCGGGTTGCCATGCTCTTGTTCAGGCGATACAAGCCGGCCTTCGACGTAGAGCACGCCAGCCGGTTCCCCGACTTTGTCCCGAAGGCAACTGAATACACAACCAAGGCGAAACCCAAAAAGACAAAAAAGAAGCGGCGTAACTAGTCAACTCGACGACATGATTACTCGCCCATTAAATATTTCGACTAAGTACAGTCCAATGCGCGATATAAAAATTCGATACAGCGTAATTCTTCTCGCTGAAGGGTTGTATCGAAGCATGCGGAAACAGGCACTCGCAATAACCGCGAGCACTTCACGTGGGAATACCCTCCATCAGTTCCATTGCGCCGTCTCGCCCAACGGATATGATGACGTCTCCCAAAGTCTTGGCGAGAAACCCGGCTTCACAATATCTGAAGTAGTACTGGTGGTCTCTATGTCAGTGGGAATATGTCGTTTTGGTGTCAAAGTGAGACTCACCTCCCATTTCCTCCTGAACACCGCGACGCCTTCATCCGTCATATCTCCGTACTTCTCGAGAAGAGCAGGCTTAATCTTGGACTCGAAGTTGTTCATAAAACTTTCTCTCCACAGCCTCAAGGTCTTGGCATAGTGGCCCCCAATATTATCCACCTTCTCGACAACAAGCGTGCCTTCGGATTCTTTGCTGATGTGGTTTATCAGCTGCGTGATCGAGGGGAGGTATCCGCCGGGAAATATGTAATGGTTGATGAAGCTGGCCGGCGGTTAGCACCATTCACAACTACCTCGACTTTAGGTCGCGACTCACTCCTCAGTCTTCGAATATGCCTCGTGTCGCCCCTCGGGCATGGTGATGCATTGGAAGACTGCAATCCCACCGTGCCTCTTCAAAAGGCGGTGGATGCAAGCAAAGTAGGTGCCCAGGAATTCCTGCCCCACTGCCTCGAGCATTTCGATCGAGACAATCTTGTCGTAAGGTCGCTGGGGTACAGGCAACGCTCGATAGTCCATCAGCAGCACCTCTATCCGGTCCGACAAGCCAGCCTTCGCAATTCTATCCTCTGCGAATGTCTTTTGTTCTTGTGAGAGCGTCAGACTGGTCACACGGCATTTTGTCTGCTGCACGGCCTGAATTGCAAAGGAGCCCCAGCCAGTCCCTATTTCCAACACATGGTCCGTCGACTTGATATGCGCCTCGTCAATGAAGACCTGCAATTTTCTGATCTGCGCCTCTTCCAGTGTCTCGTTGGGCGGGCCGAACTTGTCCCATACCGGACAAGAGTACGTCATATCAGGCGACAAGAAGGCTGCAAACATCTCATTGCTAATATCATAGTGGGCTGAAATGTTGAGCAGGGAATTCGACATGGTGTTTGTCCTTCGGGCCAGCGCGGAAGCGTAGGTTGAGAAGGTTGACAGCAAGGTCGTTCCGTTACCGAGTTGCTCCCGGTTCGCCAGGAAGAGCTGCACGACGCACAGCTGTTAGCACGGCACTGTCACCAGTCATGGGGATCAAGTGGCAGTTTACCTGGAAAAAGGCCGTCAAGTCAGTGCAGTCCACCTCTCCCAACATGTATGCTTCCGAGAAGCCCATATCGGCGAACAGGATGAGCCGCATCCAAAAGGCGCTCTTCTTGACAACCAGTTCCACCCTAGGGACGCTGACCGTACCGTTCACCACGATCCTCCCGGGCATCTTGGAGGTGCCCAGCTTCTCGCCAAAGACATGATTGGTGCCGTCGACCTCGTCCACGAGCACCAGGGTCCCCACCCGGATATTACTGAACACAGAGTGAACTGTCCACTTCGCAGCAGCTACACTTGGGCCCCAGGTGATACCTCCTATTGTGCCGCGGGCTGACTGGACCCATTGGCTGGGTGGTCGCGTGACAAAGCTGGGTATCAACGGCATTTTAGGCGGAGACTCAGGCCGCAACGGCTGTCTAGGAAGCCGCGGGGACAGAGTGCGAGCTCGGTGTTGCAGGTTGAACGGTTCAAGAGATGCGGACGCGGCACATTATCACAGACAGGATAATAAAATAGGTGACAAACAGAAAAAAAGAAGGCGTAGGAGGAGTGAGGCCGTGGATGGGGAGGCAAATTTTGCGACAAAGTCGCATGGCGGCATAGAAGAGGAAAGAGTGCCCAGTGCCCACATTATTCTGTCGCAAAGCAGGGGGAGGCACCATCGGCCTCGTTGACCTCATCGCTACGCTGTGACTGTGCGCGTCCGTACTCTGTACATACTTCGTACAGCCGCAGCAAGCTCTCGCGACAAGGATATGGTCAGTTCCGGCACACCATGGTACTTCGGCTGTTTCTGCATTCGGCAAGGTGCTGGAAGGTCTCGACCAGATTCCAGCCGGCTTGGAGACTTGAGGCCGAATTGCGATGCTATGGTGTTTCTAAAGTTCTCGCGGACCTCATCTACAGCAACCGCGCAATGTGGAAGGCTTCCTTCTGCTTCATAACCCTAGTGCCCGTCCGCTGCGCATGGGCGGCTCATCAGTGGGAGAGAACTGCGCAGGCAATCTTAGCTACCGTTGTGTACTCGGAAGTCTACGCATCACTGCCGCGGTACCTCGTGCCCGGATTCCAGTCGGGCGAGACGTGCCGCAAACTTCACCAACAGGGATGAATCCCTGCAGCCTCAGGAACCGCACACGCTCCTCTGCAAGGGATATGATGAACCGGACATGCAGAGATGGTGTGGTGTGGTGGGGCTGTGCTATGTAGAGCTCAAGCCCGCGCAGCTCAGTTATCATTGATGATCTGCTTGTCAAGTTTCAACATTTTCTTGCATGTATCTCCCGCGTCCCACGACCTCCGTGCGGGCCGATCGACATTCCTTACTAGACCTCAGCACGAACGGCAAATAGCACAGTAGCAGGCTATGGGCTGCTCACCCCAACTCGGAAATGTTGGGGGTAGCGCATGAGCAACAAAAAGTAAGTATAAACTTTACCGAGTAAACCGCTCACCAATGAAGTACCTAGGTACTGCGCACAACTGTAGAGCGGGAGTCGACGGCTGGCCACATCGCTGATGAGCGCAGAGTGTCCAGAGAGGCAGGGCATATCACAACTTATTACGAGGCTATGAATGTCTGGCATGTATGTCAAAGTAACAGGACCCGACTGAACTGATCTTGAGGCTGCCAAAATGCGAGAGCGTAGCGGCAGTACGACAGGAGCGGCAGTACGACAGGCACGTAAAACAGCCTCCTGGATTGCCGAGTGCGGAGCTGTCAGGCATTGAAGATCTGGCGAGGATCAGAGCCAAATCCAGGGTCGTGTGGTTGCAACGGCGCCGGTCCTGGCGACATTGTCGGGTCCATTGCTTGGTTCAGTGCCCGAGTGCTTCGAGAATCCATGTGGCCACGGCACACCGCTCCAACGTTCACAGCCCAGTCAACCTAGGTACCTAGTACACAGTAGAAGCTGTTACCAGAGGGGCCATAATATGCGAGCCTCACCACCGGGAAAGGAGCCGCGGGCCCACCTGATGGCGGTTCATCATGTGTGGTGGTGGCTCATGCTGAGTTAACGTCAAGTCCATGACGTCAAGACTTTTTTTTTCGGCGCGGGATTCGATTATGTCGAGCACTTCTTTTCGGCCTCGTTGTTAAGCCGTCGGGCAGAACAAACCGCACAAATGTCCGAATGCGCCTGTGAAAGTCATCCATCATGCATCATGCATCATCCATGTAAGACTTTATCTGGCCAGGGTTTCCAACCAAGGGTCCAGATAAGGGTCGTCTTATCGTTGCTTACATCAATTTGATCTTTACGCGTCGAAACAACGCCTTATCTGACGCGCGTGTAGCTCCTTGGAAACAATTTCAAAGTACGACTTGGATATTCGTGAAATCGCCTTTCGACATGGAACAGCCGATGCTTTCAGTCGACCAGCACAAAAGCTCCTCTTGTGACAAGGCAACGCCCAATGTTCTTCCCTGCCGAATCCAACACGACGGCCCCATCAGCGAGATAGACTCTTATTGGAAACCATCGCAGGAGCCAGGTGTGTGCAATGCAGCGATTATGGCAGACTTCCTTTCTCACAGCGTCTCAGATGGCAAACGAGTGGCTTACTTCAGAGGCCGAAAGCTGCATGGCAGAGCCATGAGAGTCCCGGAGGGTTACCGAGGTGCCGTGGTCGACAAGACAGAGCCTCCAAAGCCTCAAGGACACACGCCAGAGGAGCCTGAGCTCGTCAATTTGGAGGCCGAGGATGAGATGCCGCTGGGCGCGCTTGGAACCAAGGCAGAGTTTGAAGAGATTGTAATCTGGGGCCATGAATCTGTGGCCGACACAAACTCTGACCCACACGTCAGAGGAGTCGAAGAGTGGATGGATTTAGCACACAAGGTAACGTGTTGGGTTTCAAACGCGAGGCTACAGCCTACAGCTATACTCCCAGGTGCTGACATATTCAGATACATGCCTATGAGAAAAACAGCCAGTGAACTGATACTGGGGGAGATTTCGGACATGGCTCATCCTTCATTTCTGTCCCGCCTTTTGTGCTTTGATTAATGCTTGAAGCTCCTAGTCAGTGGCCAAGAGAAAGAATGCTCAGGTCAAATGCAAGATGGATGTTGGTTGGCCAAGCCATGAAAATAAAGCAGACTTCCATTTACGGCCTAGCCTTCATGCAGCCACTATACCATGCCGCGTGCCTGACACGCGACGCGACTTCTACGCGTTCCACAATTAATCTGGTAGTCTAGTTGATTGCTCTTGCAATTCTATCTAAGTAGATTTTTGCCATCTCAACCTCGTGCCATCCCATCCCCACTACTTTTACTTCCATACTACCCTCCTACCCCAGGCAACTGTCAAACAAAGATGGCAACGGCCGCAACAGCGTCCAGCGATGCTGGCTTTCCCATGTCCGACGGCCCTTCGAGGACCTCAAGACAACGCCGCGGAAACCCGTCAAGTTCTTCGCTGGGCGGCCGACCCCGCGGTCCTCCTTCAGAGAGCAACGGCGCGCCTAGTGACGATGAAGGCAATGAAGGCTTCGAAGATGACCAGATCCCCAACCGGCGGCCAGCAGACGCACAAAATATTCCCAAGGTTGAGGACAAGCTAGGCGTCTTGGTCCAGAAGCACTTTGAGGACTTTATTGAGGGGTATGACTGCTTTTGAATCCCATTGTGTGCCTGCTCCGACCCGGGCTGACAGGTCAATCTCCAGCTTCATTGAAGATGCTACCTCTTCGGCGCCTCCGACATCCAGCGCCATCACCACAGACAAATACTACGTCGCCCAGATTCATGGCATGCGCGCATATGCACTGTCAACCTTTTATGTCGACTTCAAACATCTTCAAACATGGACAGACGGCACACTTGCGGATGGTGTTGTAGATCAATACTATCGGTTCCTGCCCTACCTTACTGCGGCCCTGCACAACATGATCGCCAAACACGAGCCGGCCTACTTCCGCGAGCATCGCCAGCCCACTGCTTCCAGCACCATGACCACTTCTGGGGCCAGCAATGTGGGTTCTGGCAGCCAGTCGGGCCCAGGTAGCAAGACCACAAACCAGCAGACAGACAAGATCTTCTCTATTGCCTTTTACAACCTCCCGTTAGTCTCCAGAGTCCGCAGCCTCCGCGCTGGGAATATTGGCCAACTGCTGTCCATCTCAGGGACCGTCACCAGGACATCCGAGGTGCGACCCGAGCTTTCGGTCGCCACCTTCGTGTGTGAGGCATGCCGTGCCGTCATTCCCAACGTCGAGCAGACCTTCCGCTACACCGAGCCTACTCAATGCCCCAACGCAACTTGCAACAACCGCCAGGCGTGGCAGCTCGACATCCGCCAGAGCACCTTTGTCGATTGGCAGAAGGTCCGAATACAGGAGAACAGCTCCGAGATCCCCACTGGCAGCATGCCTCGCACTATGGATGTCATCTTGCGGGGCGAGATTGTTGACCGGGCCAAGGCCGGCGAGAAGTGCATCTTCACGGGTGCTCTGATCGTTGTGCCCGACGTCAGCCAACTGGGCCTCCCTGGCAACCACGCCCAAGCTTCCCGTGACGATCGCAACAACCCTCGCGGTGGTGATGCCGGTGGCAGTGGTATCAGTGGCCTGAAGGCGCTTGGCGTCCGCGATCTGACATACCGCCTTGCTTTCCTCGCCTGCATGGTGGCTCCCGACACTACAAATCTGGGAGGCGGTGTGACAGACATCATTGCTTCTCTGAATTCCTCGAATAACGAAAATGCGCAGCAAGCCCAAGAGGCGGTCCTTGCTTCGTTTGGACCGTCGGAGATCGAGGATCTGCGAAAAATGGTGCACAGTGATCACATCTACTCGAGGCTTGTCAACTCACTTGCACCAATGGTTTACGGCCATGAGGTGGTTAAGAAAGGTCTCCTGCTCCAGCTCATGTCTGGTGTGCACAAGTCAACTGCAGAGGGCATGCAGCTGAGAGGTGACATCAACATCTGCATCGTCGGCGACCCGTCCACCTCCAAGTCGCAATTTCTAAAGTACGTCTGCTCATTCGCACCACGAGCAGTCTACACCAGCGGAAAGGCATCCTCGGCTGCCGGTCTGACGGCTGCCGTCGTCAAGGATGAGGAGACGGGCGAGTTCACCATCGAGGCCGGTGCTCTTATGCTTGCTGACAATGGCGTCTGTGCTATCGACGAGTTCGACAAGATGGACATTGCCGATCAGGTTGCCATCCACGAGGCTATGGAACAGCAGACAATCTCTATCGCCAAGGCTGGTATTCAGGCCACACTGAATGCGCGGACGTCGATTCTTGCCGCTGCCAACCCTGTCGGCGGCCGGTACAACCGCAAGACCACCCTGCGCGCCAACATCAACATGTCCGCCCCCATCATGTCCCGTTTTGATCTCTTCTTCGTCATCCTCGACGAGTGCAACGAAAAGGTTGACCGCCACTTGGCTGAGCACATAGTTGGCATCCACCAACTGCGTGACGACGCAGTCGAGCCCGAGTTCAGCACAGAGCAGCTCCAGCGATACATCCGATTCGCGCGTACCTTCCGGCCCGAGTTCACCGAAGAGTCGAAAGAAGTTCTCGTTGAGCGGTACCGCGAGCTGCGCGCCGACGATGCGCAGGGAGGCATGGGGAAGAACAGCTACCGAATCACGGTGCGTCAGTTGGAGAGTATGATCCGGTTGTCCGAGGCCATTGCCAAGGCCAACTGTGTGGAGGAGATCACGCTGGACATGGTCAACGAGGCATATAATCTCCTCAGGCAGAGCATCATCTCGGTCGAACACGACGACGTCGAGGTTGATGAGGATGACGAGCAGGTCGAGGACGCCGCGACTCTCCTGCGTGCCGCCTCGGAAGCTGCTGGCCTCCCGGCCGACCAGGATGGCGATGCAGAGATGGGCGAGGAGCACGCGGACGAGGAGATGGCGGACGCCGGCGAAGGGTCCGCGCGGCCGGAGAGGCGCAAGCAGACCATCTCGTATGACAAGTATATCAGCATGGTCAACATGATTGTCCAGCGCATCGCCGACGACGAAGCTGGAAGCGGAGAGGGCATCGAGGGCGAGGCACTGATCCAGTGGTACCTGGAGGAGAAGGAAGACGAGCTCCAGGGCGAGGAAGACTACAACCGGGAGCACGCGTTGGCCAAGATGGTGCTGAAGAAGATGGTCAAGGTAAGAGACGGTGCCTCTGATGTCCGCTTGATGGGAGACTCACAGCTAACAACTCCACTCCCTGCAGGACAATATCCTCATGGGAATACGTGGTCAAGGCATGACTCCTGCCGCCAACGATGCCGCCAACGATGCCGCCGATGGATCTGCCTCGCCGCAGGCCCAGGCACGGGCCCAGGACATCGTCTATGTCCTTCACCCAAATTGTGCGCTTGAAGAGATCAGCTAGTCATGTCCTCCCTTGCTGTGGGATGTTGGCTATTTTCTTAGTATTATCCCAAGATGGAGTTTTGGAGTAGGGGAATCACAAATGGGGCATCACGAGACAAAGTGAAATGCGGGGACGGCAAGCCAATGATTGATAATGTGTGTGTATGCAGCTTGAGTGTTCGTTTGTTTAGAGGCAATGACTGTTGTTTGCACTGATGTTGAAAACACAACCAATTCACTGACTCTAATCATTGATGTTTGCGATGCTATTGTTTCGAAGTCGAGTCTGCCAGTAGATAGCTAGCTCACTTTAATGATGACTAGGTATCCGGCCTAGTACTTGAGTTGCGTATGAGCGTTTGTCACTTGCCATCTGTCTGTCGCACTGTCTGGCACCCGTACGGCGCCGTCAAAAAGGCTGTTTTCCACAACAGTGGCTGCTGCCCGACACAGACCTGTTATACTAACAGACTAGGGTGCTTGCTCCCTTCCGACGTTTAATGATGACGAAGAAATTCAAAGATAGGATCACCACAAGAGCACTTTTGAATCATTTGTAATTTGTTCCTGCCTAGTATTAAACCGGTCTTCAAGGAACAATATCAACAAGGCCGCTCTGTGCTGTGGAAGTTGTTTCATGGTCATTGTACGCTGGTGTGTTTTTGTCTCAGTAGCCACCTCCCCCTCTGCGTTGCATAAAGCAGTTTGGCCTCAACGTCTTGATGGAGACAGTAGAATCAGCAACGAGGCGGGAGGTTCTACCACAATCGGAAACCCCCGTCTGACACGAACCCCCCCCCCCTTTTTTTTTTTTGCCTCACTCGTGTCTTCCTAGTCTTTGCTTCACGAGATATATCTTGCTCATTGCGTCCCTGGCCCACTCATGAACAGGGTGATGTGCTCAAGCTATTACCGCTGTGCCCACGTTGGCACAGTAGATAACCGACTGTGGCTGTTGCATAACGCCGAAAACAAGTATTTCGTCGAGCGACCCCTTTGTCGGAGTAATCGCTCACCTTGGGATTTCCAATTATTCTTTTGGACGGCAAGTGACAGGATTCCGACCCAGCCCCTATCCTGTACCGTGCGATGTGTGGATTGTGTGAGAACTCATCCACACTGATGTCTCGTCGATTCATCGCGTCTGTGGCCAGCAACGTCAAAAGACCGCTCGCGAGTGCATGCGTAGAAAATGCCAAGAACGATGATGTGGCCTGAAAGACATCCATGGATTATAGAAATTGTACAAGGACCGGCTCTGGATCAGATCAGTTTTCAGCGCTAGCCCGGAAGCGGACAGAAATATTCGCCCGGAATGTCTCGTTCCATTACAGGTCTGGTCCGCTCTGCATGAAACGGAAACGTGTGACCGCTTGAGGTATCCGTCCTCAGACGATCGATCTCAACACATAGAATTGTGCAGTTTACTGGGTTTGGATTGGTGTCGCCGCGGCACGATTCCAGTCAGACCTGCCACGGTAAGAACCACGGCCGCCTCGGTTGAAGTTTGATCCCGAAGTTGCACCCTGCTCTGAGGATTCTCGGTTTCGGTTGCCGCCACGATATGAAGACGAGTAACGCGAACCGCGTTGAGGGCGCCGGCCTTGAGGGCTGTTCGCGGATGGCGCGGCCATTGCAACCATTCTACGCCCTGGCATGCTAGGCAGGAGAATTACGTAGCTTCTACCCTCTGGGTGGAACATCAGTGGTTCAGCACTGGTAGTAACTGCTTCTTTGAGCTTCCGATCTTGCCGAGGTGGTGCCTTGGCGGGCTCCCAAGCCGCCTCTGGGACTTGAGTCGGAAGATGAACAGGAGGAAGTGATCCCATTTCCTGCTCCTCAAAGCAGTCCTCATCCATTGTTTTGGTGGAAAATGAGCCATCATCGACTATTGAGCTTGGGGCAAAGACCGTCGGCAACGAGACAGTGGCGGCGGCACGGTGGCTGGGCTGCGCCAGACTGGTTCTGCTAGACGAGTCCACGCTCGAAGGGTTGGACGAGTTGTCAGCCAGAAGATTTTTGATCCGGTCTTGCCAGAAATTTGGCGTACTATGATTGGGAGCTGCTCCCGAAGAGCTGAAGGGACGGGAGGAATGCGGCTGGCCGGCGGAGGTAGACCGCGTGGAGCTGGTCTGACCGGGCCGCTGGGACGACGCGAAGGCGGATGGCGCTGCAGGTGGCAACTTCACAACTGGCCTTGTCGGCGGCAGCGATACGTGTGGGTGTGCCATGTCACCATCAAATGCTGGATGCCCGGCCATGTCGGGAGGCGGGGGAGATGGAGACTGAGACCTTCCGGTCTCTGGGGCGGGCGGTACTGTCTGGTCCGCATCCCGGCTGGGGGGGAAGAATCTTGATCGCTGGGACCCGGAAGCTGCAGAACCGTTTTGACTCGCGGGTGGAGGCACGGAACGTGCGGCAGAGTCTTGCGGGCTCATTTCACCAGCGCCGGTGGTACGTGAGGCAGCGTTCTGCGCATTGTTGCCGCGTAGTACCCATTGCATTGAGTCACGCACTCGATGTCCCTGCTCGTCTTCCTTGGTGGAGGTCCATGCCTCGTTGATGGGAGCAGCCAGATCGGAGTAGTCCAATCCTCGAGCTTTCATGTCCTGCTCGAGGTCACGCTGCTGCTTCTGGCGTTGCTGTCGACTGTCTTCATCCGACGCCAATACAGCAGACGACCATTTGTTCCTTCTCTGCGCGATTTCGTCTTGGCCTTGCGACTGTGATCCGCTCCGTTGTGGAGGTCCGATCGGACCCGGCTGTGAGTGCTGCCCAGGCGCCCTGGACGCCGTGCTAGGTGGAGCAATAGGTCCAGGTCCAGAACGGCCACTGCGCGTTTGAGGCAGCTGGGACTGCTGAGTTGGCACCGGGCTGAAAGTTCCATTGCCAAGGGAGCGGTCGTTGGTTGGGGGACCCCACACGTTCTTGGCAGCCTGACTGCCTGCATTCCACGTGAGCCGGTCGGGAGGGGTTTGAGACTGTACTCGAGGATTCCAAGGGTGCGCATGCTTGTTTTCTGGCGCCGGGTGCCTCTCGGCTGCTGCTGCAGCCTTGGTCTCAGTCTGGGCATCCTGACCAAGACCATTGGGAAGCGAGTCCTGGCTGCTCTCGGCCACTTTGTTTGGCAATGTTGTGGTTTTCTTGTTTTCCTTGGACTCCAGTGGTGATGGGGCTTGGTGTGAGGCCTCGCTCGGCTGGTCCGCTGTCGTTGTCGCTTTGGGAGCTTCCTTCTTCTCGCTTTTTCGCTCCGGAGCCGGGCCCAACGCCTCCAACTTCTTGCGCAGACGCTCTTGCTTCGCGGCCTCCTCCTTGGCCTCCTCTTCCTGACGCCTTCTGATTGCTTCCTCGCGGCGTTCCTTCATCAGTTTCTTTTGAAACTCAACGTCGTCGATTGCAGGGGCTGCTGGAGGCACTGGTTGCATCTCGCTGCTGCCTGGTAATTGGGGTGCCGCATGCGATGTTGCCGGTGATGCGCGGTTTTGCCAGGGTGAAGCACCGGGTTGTCGCGGTCCTCCATGATGACCAGATGGCGAGAAATTACGTGGAGATGTAGGATGATCGCTGGTTCCCGTGAAGGACCCACGACGAGGGTCTAGCATTTCTGCAGGAGGTATGCCCTGCTCGTAAGGCCTTGCCAACCTCTGGAAGCTGCCGCTTCCGCCACTAACGTTGGAAGATCCACGCCGTCTGCCGTAGCCGCCGCTAGTGTGGGATGTTTGAAACGCAGCCGAGGGCTCAGCTGGACCTTGCGATTCTCCATGGGATGATCTTTGAAGTAGCGCCGGTTGTCGCGGCTGATATTCAGGTCTGCCTGGCATTCCGCGACGGTCGGCGACTGGCTCGTAACGACCCGAGTGAGAATTGTAGAGCTCGCGGTGATCCCGTCGAGGCGATCGACTAAAGTCATCGGCGGCAATTTCTCTCGCCGCAGGCGGCGCCACGCCTTTCAAACCATAGGCTGACCCAGGGGGTGGGAAGCCTCGCTGCTGCTGACCTGCAGGCGCTTCCATGGGCGAAGCCTTTTGAACGGGTGGCAGTGCAGCCCATGGACTCTTGACTGGAGTTGGGGGCGCGGGAGGTTTTGCAACTAGTTGTGGCTTCTCTGGTGCGCCCTTGAGAATCAACCCCTTGCCCGACGGCAGACTGGGCTTCACCGAAGGGGAGCCCGTTGACGGAGCTGGCGAGCGTGGTTTGTCCAGGGGCTTGTTTTCCCTGGCTGCCGGCGCGGGCGCAGGTGCGGGCGCAGGTGCGGGCGCAGGGGCCGGTGCAGGGGCAGACACAGCTGGAGTCGGCTCAGGTATGTTCGTAGCTTCATCGGCATGGGGGATTGTGGTTTTGGTGCCATCGGTCCAAGTAATCGTCTCTGGTGCATCCCATTCATCGTCGCTTTCGTCAATGTCAGCCCATGCTGCCTGGCCCTTTGCTACGTCAGGTTGTAGTCTGTTAGCTACGTGTATGCCAAGTTTCAACAGCTCCTCGTCCGTCATCTTCTTAAGGTCGGGAGTCGGGGGTGCTATACGGTCGTGGATGTTAGTTCTTGCAAGGCTGGGCTTAAAAGCAGCGGTCGCAGGTGAGTTGGGCAAGCTTACGTCGATTCTTGTTCCATACAGCGTTTCCATCTGGTGCGGGTCGGCCATTCTGGGCGAGTGGTGACTTGGCGGCATCACGCAGAGTTCCTGTCGTCTTGGCAACCAATCTCGGCTTGGGCGTAGATGAGGTGCTTGGAGGGCCTGCGGTCGACGCGGCAGTCGAGGCCGGCTTCTCTGGGACCTTGGCCGCAGCACTACTCGAGGCGAGCTTGGCCTGAAAACTCTTGTTGATCGGGACCGACTTGAAGGACGTGGGTTTCTTGACCGATGATGACCTGACATGGCCCTTGTCGTCATGCCTGGACTTGGATGCTTCGGTATCGGACCCCCCGCTCACGCTGACCTCGGCTGAATTGACCACCTCATCGACAATGTCGTTGACTAGCTTGTCCACGACGACGTTAGCGGGCGACTCGCCGTTCAACTCGATCTCGGGTACGGGCCGGTCGTCTCGTGAGACTGCGTCAACGTCGTGACTGACATCTTCTGGCTGTGACTTGTATGGGAATCAGCACGTCTGCAGTAGCGAGATGGGGCCCTCGGGCGCTGGGGTGCGGCGCGCGGGGCAGCGAAGAGAGGTTGAGTACTTACAGGCTGAGCAGCAGGAGTCGCAGTAGCTTCGACGGACTGAGCTGGCGTGGGTTCTTCCGCCATCATCCGACTAATGCGCTGGTAGTCAATTCCTCAAAGGAATAAGGCGCCAGCTGCGTCGTCGAGTCACTTGAGGGTGTGATACGATGGTTGTCGCAAAGGCTGGGCTCGAGGGGCCGGGGGAGCAGACGCGGTTGGGTGGAGGCTGAAGACTGGAGTCGATTGTCGAGTGACGAGGGTATGCAGGCAGGCTGAGCAGACTAGTCAGTCGCTCGCTCGCTCGGCAGGTAGTAGTGTCGAGTTCGGGGTGACGCAGAAGAGCACCCACAAGGACGGGGCGCGGCCTCAAACGCCAACGGGGGCAGGAAAAACGGGAGCTGACAGGCTCTGCTCTCAATCAGAGTGCCAATAAGCGCACAAAAGGGGTGCTGTATCTTCTTTTCCCCGGAAGGAAAGGAAAGGTCGTCGGCAAGACGAGGGCGTTGTTGGCTTTTGCGGCTTGCTACTTCTGCTGCACTGGCTGGACGGGTCTCATGAGAAGGAAGGAAGCTAAGGATCCAAGGGGCGCTAGGCTAGATCTGGCCTTGCATCCCACCTAACTACCTACTTACCTAACTGGGTACCTAGTTTCACCAACATATCTATAACAATGCCTCGAAAAAGCACACATGTAATGCATGAAATGGTGCATCATTACAAGCTTACCTAGGTACTTAAGTTTGAACTTGCAGCCTGGGGAAAAAACAGCCTTACAAGTACCATCCATTTGCTAGCAGATGTCCCTTTGACTTTGCAAATATGCTTCAGCAAGGTGCATTGGACAGACTTATGCACCAGTACTGGCTTCAATGACATTGATTTCCAAACATAATAAAGAGCAATTGAGAGGCCTGCGCCCATCGCTACAACGAGCTTGGGCCCAACCTTGGCTTGACGGCTCCAGCTGATTTGGTGCATAGGGTTGTGAAAAGTTCCAGAGCACGGTCTTGCTGGGCACAGTCAAACATGCAAGTAAATACCGGCTATGCTGTGCTGCCACATACTGCATTGCCAAAGCCCAAAAAGAGATCATGCTTGTCGCTCTGGGGAGCTCATCTTCATCGCAAATGAACAAGTCGGGTCTTCAAAAATTGCATCACCCCAAAGAGATTTATTGTCTGATAATTCACCCTCACTTCCTCTAATTTCGATATCTACACATCAAATTCCGGGTGCATTCCCACCTCTTCCCAGCCACGGGGCGCTTTAGTGAGCGTTATTCTTGTGGTGACCTGGAGCATGGCATGTTAGTGCCACCAACTCCACCATCTCAGCGTTCCTAAAGGAAACTTACGCAGGTGGAAGTAGTAGTTCTGGGCGTATCCAATGGCGACAAGGAAGACGAGCGCGTGGACGATAGCTGCGTGCCCGGGCATTGTCAGTACCACAATGTCCAGATCATTTGTCCGGACAAGTATCCAAGGAGTACTTACGCTTGGCCGATGAGTTCTTGCCAAAGTGCTTGGCCTGGTAACGGCCGAGGAGCCCAGTGGCCTTGACCTCGGGGGCGGGACCTCGGGGCAGCTTCTCGTAGAAGTTGACAACGCGCTTCATCGCGATGGCGTTGGGGTTGGCTCCGATCGCCTGTGAGGAACTCCTAATCAGCCTCGAATCCCTCAATCTTGATAATTTGCATGCGACAGATGTATTTTGTCTCCTCGAGTTGCCAATCCCAGCCGACGCATCCATGTTGGAACAAACCACCACGGGGTTATCGGGTAACCTCGGTGTGCGTTGAGCCCTTTGCCGGCCTAGCTGGCTCCCCGTGCTTTGCCTCCTCATCACTGCAGACACTATAGCCGTAGGGTGACCGAGCACTTCGAACGTACCTTGGGCGAAGCAACCTGTGCACCGTAGCGTTAGCATGTTCCTCTACAAGCAGGAAATTGCGGCCACTCGATCTACCTTGGGAGGGATGAGCGTCGAGAGCGCTCGGCGTGTAATGTAGCTCATGATGGGCGGTGGGATTCGAATCAAGCTTTGCTCGGAGGAGGCGAGATTGTCTGGTCAATTGGGTGTTGGCCTGATCACTTCGATTGACGTTGTTCCTGCAAGATGCGGTTGACATTCAGTGTTGAGCGGTTCAAGCCGGAGGCAGTGATGCGGACCAGGGCCGCGCCGATTTTCGCCCAATCACAGCCCGCCAATCTTGCTTAGCTCATCCAACGTCACAACCTCGCTCCCCAGCGAAGCTCGACGACTCTCGCTCCAGCACACGGGTTTGGCACATTCCCTACGGTCACAGACTCGACTTGGCGACGTGAAATCAGCCCAACCCGGCCCATGGCTTCACTGCGCACACCTCAGGCAGCTCGCATGCTGCGGGCCATGTCCCAGACCCCACGGGTCGCCGCCCGGCGCTTCGAGAGCAGCCAACAGTCCTCGTCCATCGTCAAGGCCAGGGCGCCCGTCTCCGAGCCTGCCCCTCCGGCGCCATCACAAGGAAGCAGCCCCAACCAGCCCGACTATTCCGCTCGCATTGACACTGCCACTTCGTGCGTGAAACTTTCCCAGGCTTGTTACCCCTCTGCCGAAATGAGGAGCAATACTTTCTGGAGAGAGACGGCCGTACTGACACTCCGCGCACAAAAAAACACAGAACGTTCACGCCTGTCCCCAAGCGAGTCCTCGACGGATCCGAGGAGACCGACATCCTCCCCGCGGCCATCACTTCCGGTGCCCCGATGGAGCTTCAGGCCCGCACCGTGCGCATCTACAAGCAGGCCAAGCCCGCCACGCAGTCCGGCGACTGGCAGACCAAGAAGTGGCGGATGGACTGGGACGTGCTGCCAAAAGGCCATAGGTGGGAGAATCCCCTAATGGGCTGGCAGTCCTCGGGCGACTACATGCAGGGCACCCACCTCAACTTCAAGAGCAAGGAGGACGCCGTACACTTTGCCGAGAAGCAGGGATACGAGTACTTTGTTCAGGAGCCCAATGAGAGGAAGTTTGCGCCCAAGGCCTATGCCAACAATTTCCTGTACTCATCAGGCAAGCTGAAGCACATCAGGACCAAGTAAGGCGGTTTCAGAATTTGGTGCAAGGCAGGACCGGGCGGGGCAATCGTACATAACTGGTAAATCAACATGCCCGAGCAATACGTTTTACAAGGAGCAACCAGTGATAAGTTTGCTTTGCCTGCATGCTCCAGACACCTGGGTGTGAAACAGACCTGCCGCTGTAACGGTGTGCAACCACGACAGGTCACCAGCCTGCCTTGGCGTGGGGCGTGGGCAGTAATAACACAAGCAACTGGTCAAAGACATATGGGAATGCTGCTTTCCAGAAAACGTAATCGGCTTACAGGGCAACGCAGTTTCCAACGTGAAGCAGATTTAGATGAGGCCTGCTATCTTTAATTAAGGCTATCAATACCGCTGGTGAGAGCCCCCTCCGCCTGACCTAAGAGTTCATAACGCCAACGCCGAGGGCTTTGCCCTACTCGCTTCCTAACCTACCGGAACCCTCAAAATTAAAGTGGAAGTAACGCCGGACCATGGCTCCTGGTGTCCCCATGTCAAATAAGAGGTTGCCCAGCCTTCATGATCATAGTGGGCGGGTTTGGGACGACTAGTTCGTAACCATGGGCTCAGACGATCCATTTTCGTGGGAGCCGTCTTCTCCGTTCAAACCGAGCTCAATCTTCTCGGGGAGACTGATACCAGAGCTGCGACCCTTGTCCTCACTCCAGGCACGGACCTTCAACAGATGCCGAAGGGCCGCCTCGGTTCGTTGCGTCTGGCGCTGCATGATGGCCTTGTTGACCATATCGGAGACGTCCCTACGCAGATTAGGATGCATGATGGCCGCCTGCTCGGGTTTCAAGCTGTCCCGGGGGTAGAGTAGGATAGCCATGGTGTTCTCGAGCGGCTTCAGGAAGGCTGGTTGTCGCGATGCTCTAGGACCGAGCTGGTCACGCGCAAACTGGATAGCATGCATAACGCTCTTGTCACCGTCTCTGCTTTTGCGGATTAACTCCACAAGCTGGAGCCTCAGGAGTGAAAAATGCAGGTGGGGATCTTGGTCCAGGATCTGAGGCAAAATTGAAATTAGTGACGGTCGCGCAAGAAATGACTGTCGAACGAAGCTAGGGGATGTGGAGAGTGCTCATAAAAAAAAGTGGTTGTGTATCATCAACGACCCGAAGGTCATATGCGTGGTGCATGTAAAACTCGTGTTCTAATCATAGTGCCGGTTTCTCAAGACAGAAGAATGGAGGTAAAGTACACATACCTCTGGATCTAGGCCATTGAGAGACTCGATGGCGTCCTGGATGTGACCCTGGTGGATCAGATTCCTGATTTCCTGGCGGGCTCTGATGGCAGGGTCCTCCTGCATGGGCTGCAGGTTTGCCTCCTTGGAGAAGTTGGCAGCTGCCTGAGGGTATCCCTCAACAGTGAGATAGTCTAGTATCAATGCATTGATGTCACTATCCATCTCGGTTAGCGGCATGGTCACTGCAGTGCGAGAGGAGAGAGAGGGTTGAGAAGATGGGTAGGTAGTCAGAAAGTAATTTTTGATATATCTTCTTCCGCATTCTTGTCTAGGAGAGATTCCCATTGATATATGTATAACATCATTCGACCCAGGGCGAGGTGTGTGCGCCTTGCAAGTGAAAGGCGTTTCGGGGGGGGGGGGTGCAAACAGAAACTGACTGACCTTTTTGGCATAGACATATCCACCACGCGTTGCTCGAAGGCATGCCGAAACGGCGTGGTAGTAGACGCTGTGGACGTCTGCGGGGCAATCAGGTCAACAATGCCATCCTGCTCAATCCGCGGTTGCGCAAATGGTCAGTTCGTACCATGTTGCCAAATCTGTTTCGAAACTCGGCAGCAACCCTCTCCCAGAAGGCCAGGTCATCTGAACCGGGAGGTTGGAACTGGATGGTGGGAGGCCCACTAGAAGACATTCATAGCGCGGGATGACGCGACACCACAGAAACTCATATGGGTTGATGAGATCCGATGGGTGGGCACTGACTGCAGCCTGCCGCTGTCTATGTTTTGGGGGGTTTATGGATGCGGACGCGCGGTTTGGCGAGCTGGCGATCGTGTGGGATCGGGATGCGAGTGAGAAAGGAAGGTGAAGAAGCGACGGAAGCTCGTGAGGCTTGGAGGTTTTGATGCAGAGCCTAGTACGGAGTAGTGCAAGAAAACTCCGGGACGGCCCACTCGTCGACGGGTTTCTGCCCTGTCTTTCCGCCTTGGAAAGCTCTGGGCCGCTGGGTGGGCTGGAGTCTTGCCGGCCGAGCCTGTACTCGGGCAGGCGCGCCGTTGACAGTGCAACCTCACGAGTGATAAAGTCCTTGCGACAGCCTCACTCACTCACCTTTCCCTATAGATATATACTTAAGTATAATTCCAGCCTCTCCCTGAGTTTTGATTCCATAACTGGCCATATAGACATATCTGAACCCTCAACCGCCTGCCCACTGATACGCATGTTCAAAGTCAACAAGTCATCCTTGTAACTGATACTGGGAAAAAATGTGGGCGCCAAAATCCAGTGGTAGACCCGGGCACTACGCTAACTTGTCGTAGCTCATCTGAGGGCATTTGGCGGCATTTTGGCCGTGTTTGCTTTCAAAAAGCCTCAAGCTCTCACCATGGACTCTGCGACCGCAGCAAACGCCATCGCCAAGAGGGCTCACTACTCTCCTCCGTGGGCTGATGTTTCTCTTGTCGGCATAGCCGGTAGTTCAGGCTCGGGAAAGTCGACCTTGTCGAGGGCCATCGTCAACAAACTGAATCTGCCATGGGTTGTAATTTTGTCCATGGTGCGTGAGACCAGGGCTGGCATGACTTCAGGAGGGGAAGTGCCGTAGCTGATGTGCAATGTAGGACTCTTTCTACAAGAGTTTGGACGCCGAGTCGTCCAGAAAAGCCTTTCTCAACGAGTACGACTTCGACTCTCCAGATGTCAGTGTCGTGCCGTGCCGTGCCGTGCCGTGCCGTGCCGAATTCTCTACATGTGGGCTTGGGCTTACCTGCGTCTCCAGGCCATTGATTTTGACAAATTGGTGGAATGTCTCCGCGACCTCAAAGCTGGGTGGGTCTGATCATTGCGCCGCATGCGACCCTCGCGTTGGCCGCCAAGACTTACGGTTACGGCCATGACAGAAAACGAGCCGAGATCCCTGTTTACTCGTTTGAGAAACACGCCCGGGTAGACAAGACCACGGCCATCTACTCCCCCCACGTGCTGGTGGTGGAGGGCATTTTCGCCCTCCACGACCCGAGGGTGCTGGAGCTGCTGGATATGAAGGTTAGGAGACCGGCCACATGGCCTGATCAAGCTCGACACGCGCTGACAAAAAACCTAGATTTATTGCGAGGCGGATGCGGATACCTGTCTGTCGCGAAGGATACTACGCGATGTCGAATGCCGGGGGAGGACTGTGGAGGGTGTGATCAAGCAGTGGTTTATGTGGGTGAAACCAAACTTCGAGAATGTAGGCACATACTCGGTGTTTCGGCTTCCTACAGCCTAACATGCTAGCTAACTGTTCATTCAGTACGTCGACCCGCAGCGGAAGAATGCCGATGTTATCGTGCCGACGCGGGTTGAAAACACCGTCGCTATCGGTAGGTCAGGGACCCAGGGCACGCATATGGGCAAACCCCCATATTGACAATCTGTGGCAGACATGGTGGTCCAGTCCGTCCAGCAAAAGCTCGTTGAGAAATCCAGACACCACCGGGCCGCACTTCACCAGCTCGAAATCCAAGCCCAGTCTGAACCCCTTAGTGAAAAGGTGGTGGTACTCAAGGCGACGGCGCAGCTTAAAGGCATGAACACGGTCATCAGAGATATTGACACATCGCCTGAGGACTTCATATTCTACTTCGACCGGCTGGCTACCGTCATAATTGAGCAGTAAGTACCGGTTGAACGCGACCGGACTGGGTGTTTTTCTGACGACATGCGTAGAGCCATGAACAATGTGCGATTTGCATCCACGACTGTGGAAACACCGCAAGGATACCACTACCGCGGCCTCACTCCCCAAGGTGAAGTATCAGCAGTCGTGTTGCTTCGAGGTGGCGCAGCTTTGGAAACAGGGCTCAAGCGGGTGATCCCCGACTGCAAGTCCGGACGGATCCTCATTCAGTCCAGCATACGCACAGGCGAGCCGGAGCTTCATTACAGCCAGCTTCCTGTGGACATCAAGACCCACGAGAGTGTACTCGTGCTCGACGCGCAGATGTCTTCTGGGGGGTCCGCGTTGATGGCTGTTCAGGTCCTTGTCGACCATGGAGTGGCTCAAGACAGGATTGTTTTTGCTACATATTCGGCGGGTCGCATGGGGCTTCACCGACTGACGTCCGTTTTCCCCGACATCACCGTCGTTGTCTGCAATATGATTCCCGACATCGAGGACAGATGGGTTGAGAAGAGGTACTTCAGGTGCTAACGGAGGAGGTCCTTTACGAGAAAGAGCAAATTGCATAGCGAGGCTGGGATAAATAATGAGCGCAGTCTTAATTTTTACGTGTGCAGCCTTTTGGCAGTGAGTTTGTTGTACCATAGTATCGTACTGCATGTCCGTCTCCCGTACCTACTTAATTAAGTTCTTTGGGAATCAGATATTCGCTCATGTTCTGGGCCATCTCAGCCTGTCGGCGATGTTCACCTCGAGACGTCGAGACTCAAACAATACACATGGGCAGATCAGGCACGTCAAGCTGGGCTGGCAGGCAGGCTGGTTAATTACCTAGGTACTTTTAATGTAATATGTAGATGTCGAATTAAGCAACACGTTCCGATGACGCCAAGATGAAATGACGCAGATCGTACCGAGGCCCAGGACGTCCGTAGCTAAGCTAAGCTCTTCCTATACCCAAAATACTTACCCACCCTGCCACCTACCTAGGTACCTATAGGTACTAACCCAGGTTCCTAGGTAGGTATCTAACTCCTCAATTGGCTATGCGTTGTACATTGTGCCTGGGTACCTGGGTAGGTGGTACCTACTTGGAAAGCCCGACGTAGACAACAAGCTTGTCTTCTACTACCTCCCAAGAGTTTGCCCTCGCCGTAGCCAACTCCTCTCCGTGTCTCATCGGCATGCTCATGCCTTGACTGTGTCTTGGTCTTGACCCTCTTTCTCGCTCTCCACCGTCACATTGGTGGTATCCATGCCTTCACAAGCATCACTCAGCGCCGTGGCTGCCCGCGCCGGGCGCCAACGAGGCCTCTTCGCAAGTGCTCGAAATTTCCCCTCAATAGTTCAGCAAGCGCAATTCAGAGCGGTACCAGCCCGTTTCTTGAGCAGAAGGTCCAGACCCGAGTCCGCTCGACCTTCGCCTCAGCCATCCAGGCCACAACACCTCCTTCGACGTCAGCCATTGCCCGCCTTCACGTCCAAGATCGATGCCCGACTTCTATCCGGGAAGCCCCTTCCACAACGAGAATCATGGGCACTCAACTTTGCGTATCGGAGTATGGCTTGGGTTGGTAGTGGTATCGTCTTTGTCAGCCTTGTCTTCGGTGCCTTCTTCATCTACGACGCTTCCACCTATAACGAGCACGCCGTCGCTGCCGAGTGCGATGTTTCGCAACTCGCACTGAGCCCTCGGCGGGGGGGCCCCAAGAACCTCCATATTGCAGACGTCCTGATAGACGACGAGGATACCGAGGAGCATAAGAAGAGGAAGGATAAGCCAAAGCTGGTGATCCTAGGTGGCGGTTGGGGCGGTGTGGCCTTGCTGAAGGAACTCAACCCGGAGGACTATCACGTTACGGTCATCTCACCTGCCAATTACTTCCTGTTCACGCCAATGCTGCCGTCCGCGACCGTTGGGACACTTGAGCTGAAGTCTCTTGTCGAGCCGATCAGGAGGATACTGGCAAGGGTGAAGGGCCACTTCATCCGTGCCAAGGCCGAAGACGTCGACTTCTCAAGCAGGCTTGTGGAGGTCTCTCAGCTCGACGCCCAAGGCAAGACTGTCAGGTTCTACGTCCCATATGACAAGTTGGTTATTGCCGTGGGGTCGCAGACCAATCCCCACGGCGTCAAAGGGCTGGACAACTGTCACTTCCTCAAGGATATAAGAGACGCTCGAGTAATCCGAAACCAAATCATACAGAATCTTGAATTGGCCTGCCTTCCAACCACAACAGACGAGGAGCGTAGACGCTTGCTCTCCTTTGTGGTCAGCGGCGGTGGTCCAACCGGGGTGGAATTCGCGGCTGAACTGTACGATCTGCTGAACGAGGATCTGACCAAGCATTTCCCGAAGCTACTGCGCAACGAAATCTCGGTACATCTGATCCAGAGCCGCGGGCACATCCTCAACACCTACGATGAGGCCGTGTCCAAGTACGCTGAAGAGCGCTTCAAACGAGACGGAATCAAGGTCCTTACCAACTCCAGAGTATCCGAGGTAAAGAAGGACAGCATCGTCTTCACACAGAAAGGTGAGGATGGCAAGACGGTCACCAAGGAGCTCCCAATGGGGTTCTGCCTGTGGTCTACGGGTGTCTCCCAGACAGACTTCAGCCAGACGCTGGCGAAGAAACTTGGCGATTACCAGACCAACCGGCACGCGCTCGAGACTGATACGCACCTGCGCCTGAATGGCGCGCCCCTGGGCGACGTCTACGCCATCGGTGACTGCTCGACGGTGCAGAATAATGTGGCCGACAATATCGTGACTTTCCTGCGCGGGATGGCGTGGAAGCACGGCAAGGACCCGGAGAGCCTGGACCTGCACTTCACCGAGTGGCGTAAAGTGGCGACCGAGGTGAAGCGCAAGTTCCCCCAGGCCGTCGGCCACCTGAAGCGGCTGGATCGCCTCTTCGCCGAGTTCGACAAGGACCAGAGCGGCACGCTCGACTTTGGCGAGCTGAGGGAGCTACTAAAGCAGATCGACAGCAAGCTCACCTCGCTGCCCGCGACCGCACAGCGCGCCAATCAGCAGGGCCAATACCTCGCCTACAAGTTCAACAAGATGGCCCACGCCGCCCCCGGGCTAAGGGCCAACGATATCCGCGACGGCGACCTCGACGACGCCGTCTACAAGGCCTTCGAATACCATCACCTCGGCAGCCTCGCCTACGTTGGCAACTCGGCCGTTTTCGACCTCGGTGGCGGGTGGAACCTGAGCGGCGGGCTGTGGGCCGTATATACCTGGCGCGGCGCGTATTTTGCCCAGTCGGTGAGCTTCAGGACGAGGATGCTCATGATGATGGACTGGACAAAGCGTGGCCTCTTCGGACGAGGTGAGTTACTCTCCCACGGTCACTTTTGTGTGGCGAGACTGAGAGGCGATGTTACTGACCATATGGCACGCAGACCTGATGAGCTACTAGAAAGGAGAGCAAAAGAAGAGAAGAACAACCGGAATAGATGGGAAGGGGTTTGCCCAGAGGCATAGGGAACGAACGGCCCACCGGTGGGCGAGCGAAAACGCTGAGAGGAGGTCATGTGCTATGTCTTGGTGAAATGTCAACTGGTACTTAGAAGTCAGAACAAGGGCGCCCTCTGTTTCCAGCACTGTGTGGCTTCCATCTGTCAAAAATGAGTACATAATGGATATGACCGAGACTATGACAGGCATTTGCCAAGCTGAGTCCACCATTTTGTCTGCAGCTAGAGAGTAGAGGTCCTCACACCTGGGCAACTTCCATCTCGATACCAGCTCAAGTCGACAGAGCAGATCCATGATACATAGGTGCAGAACACGTCAGTAACGCGCAGGATGCCCCTTCGACACGCATTTATACTGTCATTCTCACTCTATGTACACTCGACTATTATCGAAATCCTTACGCCTAGCATGCTATTGTAGATACACTTCCGGGGGAATCAATTCCCATATTTGATTTTCTTTTTTTTTTTTGCCCAAACGCAAGTTGAAAGTTTTGCCTACCGGACCTGTCGGGTGCCATTCTCCGCCCCCCCCCCCCCCGGGCCCCCAAACCCGTCTGCCAGCAAAGCAATGCCGATGTTGCTAGAGATGGCAAACTATTAGACTTCCTCGCAACCGACTTATCAAGTCTTTTCGCGAGTCCGAAGTGGCTCCCCCGCCCAGGAGCGCCCGAGCTTGTAGCCATGGGGTCGTGATCGCATGAGCAGCTAGCTCGTCGGCGAATTGCCATCGGCCCCGTCCCCATCGGCCCCGGCCATAGCAGGTGGTAGCGAGGACGGCCGGGAAGGCAACCTCAGCAGCGATCGGTATTGCGAACCGTTCATACCGTTCATACCACCCCCTGGTGATGTGCAGCCCCCTTCGTCCACTTTTGCAGTCAGAAATGTCTCCGTCTCTGCCAGGTGCAGGGGGCCAGGCACGGGGAGTTGAATCTGGGTATCGCACGCAACGGTCTGTGACTTCTACGCGGGCAATCTGGCAATCCAGTGTGCCAGTGTGCCAGTGCAAGCAGCAAACCTGCGGGCGGGAGTCAAGAGGTGCGACCCCACCCTGGATTGAGGTCCGAATGACGGGCCCAGTATTATGGTGAACAGGGTTTTGGGCACGCCAGAATCTCCACGACACTACTGCGCTCACGGACGACAAAAGCCAGTTCAGGACAAGCCACTACCACCCAGCGGCCCCGGGGCCACGCAGGGCACCCATGGCACGCCCATGCTGGACGTATTATTAAATTTGTGTTCGGATTGCCTGGGTCGCTGGGTCGCTCATTGTCTCTTCTGGGACACCAGCACGACCCTTGCATGGGAGACATGGAAGACATGGGAGATTTGCCCGTGCCGTCGCGCCCTCTCGCTCCTCTCTCGTCTCCCCACGGCCCCATCGAAATCGTGTCCCCTTTGAGCATCCCCCCCCCCCGTGGTAATAAGCTTGAGGCTGACAGGACGACGGCAGTAACCTGGGATAGGCAAAATGATCAACTACTAGTCATTCGGACCGGGCAACGGATAATGGACCCAAGCTGCCGTGATGGAGCCCGTGAACTGACATAACCACGGATTGACCAAATTGACTGATTGGCAGACCTACTCCGTACTGACCAACTACTAGTATATATATACGTCGCTCTGCTCTGGGCACCGGCAAGCTCTACCCGTATCCTGCATTCCACAACCCGCCTACCTTGTGTGTAGTATGTACAACGGGTAGGTGCCCCCTCCATGCCCGGGACCACGACCTGATCGGACCGGGGGGCGATGAGTAGGGGAGCGAGCAGGCGAGGACCCGAGTTGAACCACCAACTACATACGGAGCACTCAACTACGTACCTAAATACCTATCTGGGTAGGTAGATAGTCCGCAAACTACGTACTCGTTTTTGCCTCTGCCGGCGGTGTCAGCAGAGAAAGAAATCAGGAATCATCTACGGGGTGGACGCAGGCCACCCAGACGAAAGTAGGGCCCAAGCCAAGGTCGAGCCTGGCACAAGGCTGTCTGCAAAGGACCGTCACGTCGGCGTCGAGGTGCTATTAGTGTATAGTAACCACAAGCCAGCGCCTTCACGTAAGAAACAAAGCTGAACGCGCAGCCAGGGCCGGAACCTACACCCACCGGGCCTGACCGCAGTCGACCTTTTTTGGGCTGCTCATCAGTGCTCACTTGTTGTCCCTACCTACCTACCTACTGTGACTTGAGGGGGGGGGGAGGACCTGGGCGGCCAGCCAGGTACGGAGTACCCAGGTACCGTGGGCAGGCCCTTCCCACCCTCATCCAGCCCACCCCCCTGGCTCCAAGGTTGAGGTCCCACCGTCCCGCTGCGCGCACTTCTGACCAGTCATGGGCGTCTGGACCCTGGCCTGTCCGCCCCTCCGTATCCCTGCACCAGTCCACCCGTCCATCCTCTCTCCAGAGACCTGCACGACGAGGTACCTGCACGCGCATGGCCATGTACTCCGTACCCGGGCTGCTGTGCGGCCAGATTTGAAATGGGAGCAGCAGTCCGCCCCAAATTCCTTAAACCCCCAGGCCATCCCTCTTCTTCCATCCCCCCCACCAGCCTGCAAGTTTCTGCCAAATCTTCCTGTACAAGACTTTCCTCTTTCTTCCCTCATTCTACCTTTCTCCTCGTGTCTCAGGAGGCTCGCTACTACCGGACCAACGGTATTTGATCTATTTCTTGGAGCAGCAACCAACACAGCCTTTTTGGAAACCTTGCCTCACACCTGCACACCCGCTCCGTCTTTTTATTCTTTTCTATTCTTCTTCAACCCTTCCTTCTTCTTGCAGCCACAGCTTTCAGCTCAAGCAGGGCTCACTACACCCAAGCCAAAATTCAGGTCGCTCGCATCCCATCCCATCGTTGTGTGTTGCCGCGCATCCTAGAGGCACATCATTTCCTCACATCAGACACAGACCGTCGCATAGTCTGTCCATCACCGCCCACCCTTCAAGCTCATACCTTGCCTGGGTCCGATTTGACGAGCTTCGACAGCCGGGAGCTTTGCTTGACTGCCTGACTGTGATCTGATCCCGTCTGTCCTTACACATACGCAGCTATCTCAGCTCTCGCGCTCCCTGTCTCTAAACTGGGCTCTCGCCGGGCTATGCCATCGTCGTCCCAATAGAACAACTTAATATCCTGTCAACCCGCACTCCGTTGCAGCAGCAAGCAGCAATAGCAATTGTTGATCGACAATCATTCAATTGTTTTTCAGTCGATAGCAGCCCACACCCGACCGACGACAAGCCTGTCGAACCGGGAGTTTACTGCACAGCATCATATCTCTGCGGGTCGCTTCGGATATTGGCAGCACGGTTCTCCGGCGCGCTTCGAGGACATTCCCGACCCACAGTTCCCCCAATCCCAACCCCTATCTTTTTCACTTTCGCGCTACTGCCCTCGCCTTGACGGTTCGGCCAGCGCACGCCCACCCACTAAATTTGCTAGACGCAATTGGTGGCCGACTCTCTGTGTACCTCTCGTGCATTTTATCTCCTCTTCACCCCCCCCCCGGGCTGGACTTGATCACAACAATCAACCCTCACATCAATCATCACCACCACCACCACCCTCGACGTTCACGCACACACTACTGTGCTCGACTTGGATCGACTCCCTCCAACGCCTGGCTGCGAGACGCACCTGCATCGACGACCACCGCGTCCCCTGTTCTCTTTTACTTGTTTTGTCCCTTGTGTTTCAATTGGCAACGATCCGAACCCGCTTTGGTGCCGTCTTGATCTCTGCGGATCTTCCCACCTCTCGCCGGCCAACCACGCCGCCTCTCCGCATCCCAGAGGCCGTCCTATTGAAAAAGACGCTCCCGCCCGCGGCGCGTGCCCAACATGTACTCACAAGCAGGCGCAATGGCTGCACCACAAAAACCAGAGACTTTTATGCTGAGCACAGAAGCTCAACAGGCACTGCCACACGATGCACAGGTTGCTCTGCAACAGGTTGATAATTGTATGCACCCTTCCTTGGCTCCGAGTCCTGCTCGCTCACTCCTGCCCCCAAATGCGCCACTAACAAAAATTGTGCAGTAAAATACTTTCTCATCTCTGCGCCCGTCGACTGGCAACCAGACCAGTACATTCGACGATTTCTGCTGCCCACTGGCGAGTACGTCTCGTGCGTGCTGTGGAATAATCTATTTCACATTTCAGGAACCGACATCGTGCGATGCCTGTCTTTCAGATTCCAAGCCTTCGGCCGCCCTGTCAAGAACTCCAAGAAATTTGAAGAGGGCATCTTCTCTGATCTCCGAAATCTGAAATCCGGCACCGACGCGTCCCTGGAGGAGCCCAAGAGCCCGTTCCTCGACTTTCTGTACAAGAACAACTGCATCCGAACGCAGAAGAAGCAGAAGGTTTTCTACTGGTACAGCGTGCCCCACGACCGCCTCTTCCTCGACGCTCTGGAGAGGGACCTAAAGAGGGAGAAGATGGGGCAAGAGGCTACCACCGTCGCCGTCAGCGAGCCCGCCCTGTCCTTCCAGTACGACTCATCCCAGTCACTCTACGAGCAGCTCACCAAAGCCCAGCAAGCCAACTCCTCGTCCTTCAATGCACAGCAGACTTTCCCTCCTTCGCAGTCTACCTCGCCTGTCATGCGCGCTGTTGACGCCATGCCACCACCACAGATGATGCCTCAGTCTATGGCTCCTCTCTCTGATGGAATGGAGGCGATGGTCCCTTACGCAGCCATGTCAATGGCACCCCAAATGCCCCCGACCATGGTCAAGAGGGAACCTGATTACAACAGAGTCCAGTACAACCAGAATGGCGTCCCAATCACACAGGGCCACCAACGACACGCCTCCATGCCCGCGTATGGATTGGAATACTCGCCTGCTCCTTCCTTCGTTTCTTCTCAGTATGAGGACTATAGCAACCGCGGCATCTCATTCGAGCCCATCACGCCACCTCAGCAGGCTCTGGGCATGTCTGCAGAGCCCGCATACATTGCGAACGAGGAGACCGGGCTCTACACCGCCATTCCTGACCACATGAACGGCGTCAATGGTCTGAATGGCATGATCCAGCTACCCCCTTCAAACCTGGCAGGTGGTCAGTTTTCCCGTGGTTACGGCGCCAACAACGTCTACTCGGTGATTGAGGGTTCGCCAACGTACAAGCAGCGAAGGCGGCGCTCGTCCATCCCACCAGGAATGTCTGCTGTCGCCGCCGCCACTGCTACGGCTGCTGCCCAAGCACACCGACCTTCGGATCTTCGCCGCTCTGTCTCCGCCTCGGTAGGCCCAGTCGCTGAGGGTGACGAGTCCCTCGGGAACTCCCCACCAGGGCTGACCTACAGCAACGTGTCCATGTCGAGCCAGCAGCACAAGGAGATGCTCGAGCTTTCCCGCCACGGCACGCCCCTGTCCACCGTCGAGGGCAGCCCCGCCATGAACCCAATGTCGCTCCAGCAAGATTACCACCAGATGCCTCATGATGACATGGTCAACGGCCACATGGAGGAGCAGCGCCGGATGATGCAAGGCCAGAACGGTGTGATGCGTCGTGCGCGCTCTGCGACCGTCATGGAGCTTGGCCCATACCCCCAAAAGTCTCACTCCTGTCCCATTCCCACCTGCGGTCGTCTCTTCAAGCGTTTAGAGCACCTGAAGCGGTAAGACCGGAACAGCATTTTTTTTGTCAACACACGATCACCTTGCCGTGTATCTGACTTGACTTCCAGACACGTGAGAACACATACCCAAGAGAGACCCTACATCTGCCCTTATTGTAGCAAGGCATTCTCCAGATCAGACAACCTAGCACAGTATGCCCCGTCTTTCCTTGACTGCATTTCCTTTGTACTTTCTTTTGTGGCTACGAAGATGCTCGAAATCCTCATGTTGTGTGCGTGGCATGTCACCGGTACTAGCGAAACCCAAAACAAAACAATCGCCGTCGTCACCACACAGCACAGGACACAGCACAACACATCTTCAACAGCTCAAAAGGACACACGGAATGGTGGCAGCAACAGAGACTAACGTAGCATCCCTCGCAGACACAAGAGGACACACGACCGTGGTGAGGGGGCCGACGGCCTAAACCTCTCCGGGGAGGACGAGGAGGAGTACTCGGGTGAGGACCACATGGGCTCACTGGGAGACGCCTCGCCCAACTCGGAATCCGGCTACATCACTACGTCGCTGAACTCGGTCGCCAACGGCACGCCACCAACATCGAACGGCAATTACGGGCCCTCGACGTCGATGCCCAGCACGCAGACTGGCTTCCACAGCCTCCAGACGCTGAGCCTGCCGATGACTATTAGCCAACCCCACACGGCTGTCATGATGTAATCTGACATAGGCATTCAGACGTCTTGCAACGCCTTGCAACGCCTCCTCCAATTCGAAGGGGACTGTAAATTTATGGATATTTTGTTTATTTCACGACTTATGTGCGAGGGCTTAGGAAGGATGGTCAATGTGTCATTCCCGATGAAGGGGCAGGCTTTCCTTCACGGGACTCCTGGGCGTTTCCTTTACGAGGTTTGCTGTTATGTTTTACTTGACATCCGGCGACCTTTGGTTTTTTCCCCCCCCCCCCCCCCTTTTTTTTTTGGCTCTCTCTCATTTACTTTGATCCCCCCCGCTTGGGAGTTGGTCCCATTTTTGCGTTCTACTTTGGGCAGAAAAGCACAATAGACGGGCCTCGAGCGTGGCTCTATGTGGAGCTACCGGGAAAGCATATTCTGCATCATGGGACGGCACCGAATGACTGGAAGTGGTGTATATAACTGTCTTCGGTTCATCGGGCGCTAGCAGATCGGGATGAAAGATACCAGTCGGTTGGAGACATTTGTGTGCTTGAAGGACAAAGGTTTGAGAGGGAAAATACATGCACAGTACTTCTCACTTGTGCTCATTTCGAGGCGGTCGTCTGTCCATACCAGTCAATACGACGAATTTCATACCACATCACAATCACTCTTGGCATCGTATCTGATTGTGGTTTAAACGAATCCCGAGTCCTTGGACTTGCTCTGCGTCTCTCTTTCGTGACGAGCAATGTCGGCTTGCGCTGTCACATGCGGCTGGCCGGCTGCCAGTCGAGCTGGCACGCACTGTGGCCGTTTAGAGATGGGCGATATCCAACAGCAACAGTCTAGGCCTTGATCCCCCAGAAGATGACGTACAGGGAGGGCACAAGGGAGACGGGGCACGCAGATCTAGATCCGAAACAAGGTTTCGGTCCATGTCGACGCAGCCCCTTGTTGGTGGTGTTGCACAGCCAGGAGGCGACAGGAAAAAAGCAGGTACCGCCCACAGAAGGATCCTTGTTTCTCGTTTCGTTACTTCCCTCTGGCCCCTCTTCGCGGCCTCGTGCGGCGGCCCAGCCTAGTTCCGCCCACTCACACGTCGTATGGGACCCCACAGAAGGGCATCATTTTCTCAACCAAGTTCTGCACTCGATCTGCCGAAATTGGGCCAGTGATTAATTTTTCCAGCCATGAGCAAATTTGTCTGGGTCAAACAAGAAGTCTCGAATGGACATGAACCGCTGTGCGAGGGGAGAGAAAAGAAATGAAAGGGAGATAGTAGTTGTTGCTGACTGATTGACCGACTTACTTGCTACCGCTTCCCCAATCCTACTGCCAACAGTAGTAGTAAGTAGTCTAGTAAGCCGCTCTAGACCGTCATCCTGGCCAAGAGTGCCCAACCTAAAAATACGGCTCCAAAAAAGAGGATAGGTCGTATGGGTCAGTGAGTTTGGCCATGAGGGGGTTCCTCCCTCCCCCCGCCCCCCCTCCAAAAAAAGCACAATGGCAGCACAGAGTGCGTACGTGTGTTATTGCAGGTCAGACTCTTGTGGTTGGTGATGGTGCAAGGTGATGTGAGTCGTGAATGCATTAATCACCGCCGCCCCCCCCCCCAAGAACCCCCAAACTTCTTCCACCATTTACACAGATAGGACAACGTGGTCAGGCTTAGTGTAACCGGCCCGTTGATGCTGATCACTATGCAGAAAACAGAAAGGGCAGGGGAGGATGATGGGCGAGCAGGATTTTTTGATTTTTTTTAATAAAAAAAAAAGATGCGGCGGCCTGGGCGGCCGGGCGGGTGACCGGGCGGGCCTCTTCGGATGTAGGCGTGCGTGCGTGCGTGCGTGTGTGCGTGTTTCTCCCACCCCGGGGACGCCGGCCGCTCTCAGGCGCAGATCTCTGATCCTCTTCCTCCTCGCCGTCCTCCGGCCCGACCTCGTCCTGCTTTGTGGTGTACATATCACGGGCGGGGACTAGGTTGGTGGGTACGTATAGGCTTGTATATGTAAGCTTGTATATGTAAGCTTGTCTGAGGTTGTTGTTTCGGAGGTCGTGGCCAGGTCCACCGTGTTTGTAACCACCATCCCCATCCATGATAGGGAGAAGAGGGTTGGCTGGTTAATAACAGGCAAGGGTCTTTAGACAGGCTCGCTTCCACACTCATCATTCACCTCCGCCTGCGGTGCTTCCCCTTGCCGCGCTGGTCGCCACCCATCCTCTTGCCCTCCATCTCCACCGCCCTGACGTCGCGCTTGCTCAAGCGCAGCTCGCCGCCCTTCATCCTGCCCATACCGGGCATGTCGACGGGCAGCTCCGAGCCCCTGCCCTGCTTCCTCGTCGCCTTGTTGCGGCCCTTGGCTCCGGGGCCCGCCCCATCGGGCCTCTCCCTCTCGAGGATGATGCCGTTCTCCTTGGCCTCGCGGCGCCTCTTCTCCTCCCGGGCGGCCTTTGCGCCCAGGATCCCCTTGCGCACGTTCATGGGCATCTTCTTCTGGCTGTTGAAGATGCTCCCCGCGGACCCGAGCCTCTGCAGCCGCAGGTCGGTCGTGAGGGCGCGCGTGCGGCCCTCGGAGAAGGCCTTGTTGGGCGCCGTGGCGCCTGACGTGGCCGTGTTGAAGGGGTTCGTGGCCGACAGGATGTGGGATTCCGAGATGAGCCTCTGCAGCTCGAGGTCGTTTGCGAGCAGCGTCCTCGAGTCCTCGTTCTGCGGGTCCTCGCTGTCGTCATTGCCGGCTTGCTGCTGCCGCTGGTGGTGTTTCGAGCGGGCCTTCCCGCTCGACGCCGCCGCGGGTGAAACGGCGGTTTCTGGCGGCCGTGATGACAGGTAGGCGCGCATCTCGCGCTTGGTCATGAGGGCGGTCTGGTGCGTGAGCGTAGAGAGCGACGGGGTGGGCTTGGAGTAGTCTACCACCTCGACCCGGTGGCCGTTTTCCCCCTCTGTTTCGGACCCTGAGCCTGTTTCAGCTCCCTCGCTGCTGCTGTAGTCATCGTCCTCGACCTCGTCCTCTCCCCCAGAGCCAGAGCTTTCGGACCTCATGTCCTCCACCCCGGCTGCATCGTCCCTGTCGCCCTTGTGGCCACCCTTGGCGGCAGCCCCCTTCCTCCGGCCCTTGGCTGCCGGCTTGCCCGCCTCGTCGTCATCGGACCCGTCCAGAGGCGCGAACTGGGCCTCAAAGTGCTTCCTGAAGATGGCTTGGGCTTCCTCCATGGCCGCTGCCTCTTCCGCCTTGGCTTCGGCATCGGCAGCCGTGTCGGTCAGCGCCCTTCTCTTCCTCTTGCCCAATACCACCGTACTGGGCGCCATGATTCTGCTCGCCTCTGCTCTGCTCTGCTCTAGAAATCGACCCGGCCTCGGCCTGACCAGATGCGGCCGTGATGTGCCTGTTTCTGAATTTGACCCGCTGAGTGATTGTGTCTGATGAGATGTACCTTGACCGCGGCCAAGAAGTACCGGACAGTCGGTGAGCTCTGGTGAGTTTTGTAGATGTTTGAAAGGCGGTGGTGGTGGCTGCTGGCTGATATGATGAGGTGTCTTGATAAGTTTAAGTAGCCGCTGCCGCGCCTGAAATTTCTAACCCGTGTAAATACTAAAATCCTAGGTAGGTAGTGCACTGTCTATCTTAAGCGAAATCCAGCCCCCCCCTAGGAAAATTAACTAGGGCTATATAAGCTACCTAAATTTTATAGATA
>MAVT02000181.1:0-46797 GCA_001702395.2 Diaporthe helianthi | reverse complement strand
TAAAAAAAACTATAATTATAAGTCTTTTAACCTTATACTTAGGAGGGATAATAATTTATATTACTTTATTTTTTTAAGAAATATAATAAGCTTTTAAATAATAAAGTTAAATATAGTATAAATATATTTACTACTAAAATATTTTATATAAATACTATTAGTAAAATACTTGTTAAACTATTTTATTAATTTAATATTATAATATTATTACTTAGAGTATTAATTATATAAACTCTTTTATTATATTTACTAGCTCGCTACTTATAAACTAGAGGCTTAAACTATAAAAAGTAGTTTTAAGCCTTTTATAAAAAAAGGTAAAAAGTAACTTTATTAATAACTACTACTTAACTTTAATAAAACTTTATTTTCTTAAAAGATCTTTTACTTAGCTACATAATACATTATAATATTTTACTCTTTATTCGTATTATAATAATATAAGCTTATAATTACTACAAACACTTAATATAGTAGTATTAAGTATTAATATCTTTTAGTAAAGGCTAAGTAGTATAATTTTAATAGTAGTAATTACTTATACTATCTTAATTACTTAATACTAAGGATATAAGTATAATCTCTAATATTTAAAAAGTACTTTTTATAGTTTAAAGAGAGTAGTCGCGGTACTAAGACGAGCTATTTACTAAGTAAATATATAACTTAATTAGATAATTACCCTTTATCCTACTTAAGACTTTTTAAGCATCGTATAAGCTATATAGCCGATTTAGTATAGTGTTATCTAAGCTTATATATTACTACTTTCTAACGTTTTATATAATGTTATTATACTTAAGAAAGCTTTAGAGGAGGAAGATAATAGTATAAGCTTGTAACTATTATAAATATTTAATATATTAGTATTAAGTATTAATATTATTTAGTAAAGTAGTAAAATTCTAATAGTAGTAATTAGTTTTACTATTTTATTTATATTATCTTTATTATTTATATTTAAATTACTAAAATAAGTTTTTATAGTCTAATTTACTTATATAAGTTATATTTATTACTATTATTTAATATTGATTATTTCTTTTATTTACTTACTTAAATTTAAAATATTTATATATTTACTTATTTTAATAAGTTTTATTATTTTACTTATTAATATTATATTTTTATTTTATTTAGTAGTATATTAAACTATTAATAAAGTTATAAACTTTGTTTTTTATATATATTTATTTAATACCTTTTTTATAGTAGATATAGAAAAGGTATATTAACGCTATATATAGTAAGAAACTTACTTATAGTAATAAATATTATAAGTTAGTTAATATGTTCTATAAAAAGGCTATTAAGGTTATAGTAAGAATTTCTTATATACTTATAACGCATTATTACGGAACGAAAAGGACTACTACTAAGTTATAGCTGCAAAACGTTAAACACTTCCCGGGCTTTTTAAACCTGTCTTTTAGTATATATATTAGAGGTTATACCACCGGAGCATAGGAGGCTGTCCCATAAGATGGTTTGGACTCAGCACTTGGACATCATCTCCTGTGGGCGTGTACCGGACACCCGAACCGAGTTCATGATCGAGGAAGCACAAAATGAAAGAATAGTTTCAAATATTTCCATGACTGTGCTCAGCCTTACTTTCGGCTGTTGACGGTGGCCTGACTTGCCCGGCGCAATGCCGACATTTCTAAAGCTTTTCATCTAACTACCTGAGAACGTACCGCGGAAGGAGTTGGCACCGTGTTGTACAAGATTGACCGAGCCACGCATTAAATACGATTACAATCTTCGACATTACATATTAATATCCGAATATTTGAAGCCATCCCCCGTGATACCCAGCCGTTGTTTCACTTTTAAATCATTTAGAAGAGAGAAAAAAGGAGGACTGCCAGGGCTCCCATGCCAGGCATGGTGACGGCACCCGCCGCGGAAGCAGCGGCGCTGCTCTCGCTGGCGCCGGTCTCAGTGCTAGTGCTGGTACCGCTGCTGGTGCGAGTGCTGGCGCTGCGAGAGGTGGACGAGGTCCCCTCGCCGCTGGAGGTCGACGTCGAGACGGAGGTCGACGTCGAGACGGAAGTCAGAGTCGACTCGGACGTGATGGTCGACTCTGACGCTGAACCGGTCGCCGCCCCAGACCCAGTGACGGAGCCCGAACCGGTCTCAGAAGCCGAGCCAGAGGGCGCGGAGGTCTCGGTTGCGGAAGCGCTAGTCTGGGTGATGCCCAGGTTCGAGTTGAACTGGCTCGCGAGGGAGGCCTGAGCGGCGACGGCGGAAGACTGCAGAGAGGCGTAGATGGAGTTCCTCTCTTCACCAGTTGCGGTCACGGCAGTCTGCAGGGAGTAGAGCGCAGACTGGACGCTGGCCTGAGCAGCGGCGTAGGAGGCTGTTTTTTTTTTTTCGTTTTTTTCTCGTTAGCTCTTGGTTCCGCGGGGAAATGGGTGCGCTGTTGAGGCCGAGGACAGTTCGGGAAAGGACAGAACTCACCAGCGCTGGATGCTGCTGCGGCGCCGTCTTGCTGTATGAACATCAGCCAAAACCGCCAAGTATGAAAAGAGAAGACAGTTTCAACTTGAATGTTCCCAAATGCTCACGCCCCTGTCCCTCATCCTCGAGGAAATTTGTTCTATGCCCAGAGCCGTGGAGTGAAAGTAGAGATCTTGTAACTTACGGCGACGACAACACCGGCCAAAGAGGCAACGAGGAAGGTAGTCAGCTGCATTTTGACAGTGTTGTTTCGAAACGATTGAACTTCGGAGAGTATTGTGACGAAGATGATGTCTAAATTATCAATTGAGAGGCGCAAAGGAGAGAGGAAAGGCACCGTCAGAAGGTGCAAGTCATGGGTGTGCACAATGAAGACTTATAAGTCTCTGGGAGGCAGGCGCAGGGGGACGCTTGAACGGCATCCAACTACCTGTACCTGCTGTGGGTATCTAGGTACCTACCTAGGTATGTAGTTAGTTGGCTTAGGGCCGGAGCCCGTGATGCGACGCACCATGCACAAAGTAATTGCGCCGGCATCTGATAGGACAACGCGCCATACGCGTCATTAGCGCACTATATTGCATATACGGACAGGTCGTATCCATGGGAACCGTGAGTCCACCAGCCAGTTGCAAGTAAATTGCGACGGTTTCGAGCGGCAACCTCAGCGCCCAGGGGCGACAGGGCATGTTGAGAATTGTATCCAAGTTACCCGAGTGTTTACTGCCACTCGTACTGCCACTAAAAAGAATGGGTGGAGCCACGCAGGTGAGCTAGGACCGGCCATTGCACTCGGCCGACAGAGTGGGCCATTTTCCTGCGTCATCGTGGAGAAGCCAGCGGAAGCCGACAGGCCCCAGCATCGAAAGGAAGCCATGGCGTTGGAATACGAATCTGATCGTCAGACGAGCGGGTTCGCCCGCTGGTGCTCGCAGTGCGCACGAAGTGATGAGGAGCCAGGAGCCATTTGCCGCCCGTGCAGACTGTGCCCGCCACCCACCAACAACCCGGATGGGGGAAAGGTCCAGCAACCCCAGTGCCCATGTTTCCATGGCTGAAACTTGGGAGTGTGTGACCAGGTGGTAGTGGTACGGAGTACTACGCGAGCAAGACATCTTTCAAGCCCTTTTTTTTTTAATAAAAAAAAAAAAAAACCTGCCCTGCCGCTGGCCTAGCTTGAGCCAATTCGCGAGATGATTGGGAGAGTCTGCAGACGGGACAGTCAGCCCCTTGCAGTTCAGCTGCGAAAACCCGAACGACAGGGCCTGGCCTCAGATCGCCGTCTTAATCCGGTCTTCCGTGGCCGAGCCATCACCCTGCAAGTTGGCTTAGTCGCCCCGGAAGAAAAACTTCCAAGTTTGCTTCTCTATGCCAGGTTCGTTTCGATATCTGGGCACGAGATGAGAATGTTTCAATCCCGTGTCGTGGCTGTGAAAAGAGCTTTGTTTGTCAACCTGGAGCGAGAACCGGGGCCACGCGACTCTGTCCTCCCGAAGTCCAGGAAACATATCCATGGCTTCAAGGTGCAGTTGCTTTCAACACGGCTCTCTGTGCCAACGGACGTCTCTTTTTTGGAGAGAAATATGTCGACAGGTCGGTGGGTTTACCCGTGAGGCAAGGACTGATGATAGCCTTGGCTGCCCATGTGACGTGTGGGCGTCCAATGTGTGTTCCTGGATTTGAAACAATTTTTTTTTTTAATAACAAACAATATCCCACTGCTGTTCTGGTCACTGTCCACGAGAGGAGCCAGGTAGCCCGGTCTGGCGCCTGTTACCTAGGTACGTTGGCAGAGATGACGGACCCCAGCGTAGGACACACAAGGCGTTGATAAGTTATGAAGTTCACCTTTTTTTTTTGCTGCCCTGCGCAGACCAACAGGACCTTTGTCTGTGAGGTGTGGGGAGTGAGCTTTTGGAGCTTGCTTTCAGGGCACGCGGAGAGTCGTCTCAGGGTTCAACCCTAAATGGAACGTCCTAAACGGTTCGTCTCGACTTATACGTCATGGTGAAGCACGAGATGAGCCTAATCATCGAGCTCCCTTCCTAGACGCCACTGGCCGGTGAGCCAATGACGATGTAAGTCCTTATGAGCGATTCCGTCACAACGATGCCAGCAGGCCCAGAGGTCCATTGTTTGATTTCTAGCCAGGCCATCGATAACCCAACCCTCTCTCTAACCCAAGTTTGGTCAACTCGTTCATCTCTTACCTGCAAACGTACAGCGCAGACACGCAGACACGCACTGAAGTAGACACCATACCACGAAACCTTCACACGTCCTCGTCATGTCGCAGCGCCGGGGCATCGTTGATTCCATCCAGGCCAAGGCCGGTGAGGTCGGGTAAGGAATCATTTCCCGCGTCTTAGACCTTAGACCCGATCAATCTGACCAGGACACTGCAGGAAAGAGGACTTCGACAAGGCGAAGACCCTTGTGAACGATGCTGCGCGAAGTGGCTCTTACATGTACGTTGCTTGTGCTTCTGGCCACTTGACACATGACTAATTTTTGCCTGCTCTAGCTACCCCATCAAGGTAAGATACATCATGCTACACCACGTTTGGCGACCAAGACGAGTGAGTGGCCTCTGACGTTCGCCCAGGGTATCGCCTACTTCATTAGCCACCGAGCACTGTGGAAACCGTTCTTGAGCAAGCTTGGGCCCACTCTCACACTCAGCGCCGGGGTTTTGGCCAGCATGTTTTTCTTCACCTACCTGCCTCAGCTGGCAGTCATGGTCTTCGTGGAAGGTCCTCTGGCCGTCTTCTCGACCGTTCTCCTGGTTCTAAACGAGAGCTCCACACTCGTGTCGACCATCTCCAAGACCTGGGTCCTTCAAGATGCCCTCCTCGACACATTTGACGGCACCCTCGTCGCCAGGGACTCCACGAACCTGGTAAAGGGCGGCAGGAAAATCAAGTCAGGTAATGACCCCATTTCGAAGCTAGGCGAGATCATCAAGAGTCCTTTTGAGCGCTTCACGCCCAGCGCCTTGATGAGATACGTCATTTACCTACCGCTGAACTTCATTCCCGTTGTCGGAACCGTGATCTTCATCAGCCTGCAGGGTCACACCCGCGGGAAGTCCGTTCATGATCGGTACTTCCAGCTGAAAGGCTGGAGCTCAAGACAGAAAGCGGACTGGCTTCAGGAGCATGTTGGCCCATACAGCGCGTACGTTTCCCCTGACTGAGTATTGTCGAGGCATGAATAAATACTTGGGTGCCTTTGCACGTCTTCGGCTGACTCCGTTTGTCTCACACAGCTTCGGTACTGTTGCTACCCTCCTGGAGATGGTGCCCTTTGTGGGTATCTTCTTTTCCTTCACAAATGCCGTTGGAGCTGCGCTATGGGCTGCGGATATAGAATCGAAGAGCACATCCATGACACGCACGACAGCGCCAGGTCTCCGGGAGGCAGCTCGAGAAGCCGAGTAAATCGTCAGAAGCTAGGCAGTCTCCCCCACTACCTCTACCTTTACCTTTACATGCCTCAGACAAACTTGGAGAAAAGGAAGGTGTCACGAGATGACCAAGGCAGAACGCATGTGGGAGGAGATTCAGCAGAACGGATGATGTTGTGAGGCGGCAGACGGTTGCGCAACAGGGTTAATGGTTGACGTCTCTATCGAACGCACCCAGAGTTGCCGGCAAGTAGCCAACTTTGCCAAGATAATCCCTTTCTCACAATACACCTATCAATAACTTTCTTCTCTGCCTCGATAAGATGTGGGCCTTTGAATCAGTTGTGCCTAGTATTTCAGGAAGACGTCTGTATAACATTTGAATGGTCAAACCGACTGGACTGGCTGTAGTGCCAATTCGACATCGCTTTGATGTTCATTCTCTATGCTCATTCCCTCCCTAGCTCTCGCCTTCCTTCCTGAAGTCCCCTCGTACCGGAAAAATGCTCAACGTTTGCTATACATCCTGAAGTGCTCGAGCTGTACGTGTCTGCTCTAGCTGGTTTCAAGAGCTGGACGGGGACAGTACCCCCCCCCCCCTTCGAGTACAAGGACCAAGCCCAGAGACAGCACTTACCTCGAAATGGTGTTGTGTCCAACCGCAGCGTCACATCGTACCATGAAAAGTAGCACCCGTCTATAACACAGAGATGCTGCAGGAACATGGCGCAGCATAATACAAGTCCTGCGATGTGGCTTCCATTGTTTCATTGTTTCACAGTACTCGGCCCGGGGAGCAAGATCAGGAGGCTGACGGACGCGCTTCATGCCTGCTCAGCTGATTTCTCTTGTAGACATGCGTCTGCCACGGCACTGTCCGACTCCAAAACCCAGAAGACGCTCAAAAGGGCGCTACACGATCAGAAGGTATGCTGTTCTGTGTGTGATGACGGCGTCGGCACCGCGACGTTCTACAAAACTTGACAGCGAGAAGTGCCGTCCAGTCCAGATGACGTCCATTGCAGGCCTGGCATTGTCCTCCCCGTTCAATGTTCCATCTCGCACAAGATGACGCGGTGTACGCTCCACAAAAGTCGTATCTGCCTTCGGGCACGATCTTGAGCTACCCTTGGTCTACGAGTCTGGCGAACTGAACCGAGCCCTCGAGACTCAGGACTTTATCATCGGCAGAACGCAGGAACGTAGCCAATGGGGTTGACGTGTTTGAAGGCCGCTATTGCTGCGTTGGATTTGTCCTGTCTCATCACTGTTAAGTATCCACTGGAGGTGTGAGCAGTAACTCGAGGGGTCTAGTGTGTCTGTCTTCACGGTTTCTTTGCTTAACGCACATGCAGGACTCCTTAATACTGCCCCGACTTATCGTTCCATCCCGGTCGTCAATCCTCACGTACGAGTTGCTTAGAGACAGCAATGCGTGGTAAGATCGTTTCGATACTCGTTCTCATATGGACCGCTTTCGGTGAGCATGTCGAACAAGAGAGCGCGAACCAGGTTCCAAGGTCTGTACCAACTCAGACGTCCTGGTCGAATCTTGGCCCGGTGCAGATGGAGCCGCCTGTGGCTCTCCCCACGTCACTCGGGCATGAGTCTATGAACGAAAGGCATGGCGGTGAATTTTACCGCCGTCCTGAATCAGCTCAAACTGAGAAGTCGTCCAGCACCTCTTCCCACGCTGAGGGCTACGGCGAGGACGCTTCGCCCTCACCCGTTCACACCCACTCACGGGGATACTCGGGATATGGAGACCATACCTCTCGGTCTGTCAGCAGCAATGATGGCTACCACGAGCAGTCCAAGTCTCCTCATAAATCCAGGGATGATGACCACTCGCCGGGCCATGGACACGGCCACAATAACGGCCACGGCCGTGGACGTCCGCACGATGGCCATCACGGCAACAGACCATGGCACACGACGAAGGGACCGTGGTCAGTCACGACGATCCCCACGTCCACGACATTCAGTGTCTCAAGATCGACCCTTGTCCCGACCTCAATATCGGCCCCGTTGCCGACATCCACAAGTTGGGCTTTGAATAGCTCCTCGACAGGCCCTGGGGCTGATAGGACCAGCGCAGGTGCTCTCAACAGTTCTACCATACCAGCCTTTACACTGAGGAACTCTTTTACAAAGAACTCCTCTGTAGTGCTGACATCCTCCAGCCCGCCTCAGCCTACCTTCACATCGAGTCCAACTCCCTCGGGAAATCTTACGAATGTGACGGCCGAGACAAGCTTCCCACCCATCACATCTGCGCCCAGGTCCACAGACACATTGACCAATTCGAGCCATGCCACCTCGACGCCCCCTGTATCAATCCTGAGCACACTCCCTCTGTCCATCTTCACGCCCAATGCTACAGGTTCTGCAGTCTCCAACTACACCATATCACTCAACACGACCACATTCATCGTGGGGCCGAGTGCAAACACGGCATCTTCGGTGTCTGAATCAACCAACACTTCACTCATCACAACGACGAGCAAGTCAGCCTCACGCACCAGAAGCGTGCTGAGGCCGAGGCCAACCTCAGCACCGTTTCCCTTCACCAATACGACTTCGTCTACGCTGTTGAACGAGACAGCTGCTGCCTCAACAACAGTTGTCTCGCCACCATTCCCTCTGACCAACTCCAGCACCTCCGTATGGGCAACGGCGTCGGCCCCTGGGGCGACTATCACATCAGCTGGACCACTGTCAACGACAACCAAAACACCACCATTCCCAGTGGTCAACTCTACATCGACCGCCGGGACAGCCGCCTCAGGTATGTTCCACAAAATCTGCCGAACTACTCGAGTCTAGTTCGTTACCACCCCAGTCAGCTACTGTGACATCGCATACCAATGATCCTTCCCTCTTCCAAGTTGCTGCCGCGTTGATAGCCTGATGCCGAAGCTAACAATATGTCAGTTTCCTCATCCCGCCGGCCAAGCCCTGCAGCAGCATCTGTCACCATCACAGTCAACACAACCTGCGTCACGACGGAGACCACCCTTGTGACTGATACGACCCTCTTTACCTCAGTGACGACCTCCACAGACACGGAATTTGCTGGGGTCATCTCTGGAACTGTTTCCGTGGTGCCACCCGCTGTCTCAACCCTCCTCCAAAATTGAACTTTGCTACTTACCTGTGGGACTGCATCTTTCACGTGTGCCTCTCTCCCATGTAGTAGTGGTGTGTCTTTGTATCCCAATTTTAGAGTCACGTTTTTTAGAGGATCACTCTTGAGAGGATCACTCTGTGGTTGGTGATGTTAAAGCTCGATTTCTAAACGCACAATCTTTTCCAGGCCAGAAGCGGGCAAGCACCTTTGAGTGGCTAAGACGGAAGACTGCAGAGTTGGGGGATTTCAGATTAGAGAACGGTATTAGAGGGCTTGTGAATATCTTGGGTTCCCAATTACTGCCAGGCTCACGCCTGGGTAAGTTCACAGAATGGAATACTATTATTAGTTCTAAGCAAGTGATCTCCCACCAAAGTCATGACTAGAATGTTCAACTACCTACCATAGGGTACCTAGGTATACAACAACTATACAACAACTACACAACTATACAACTACACAGCCACAACTCTGCCCAAAGCTTAATGCAGGTCTGGGCCTTCTAAGTAAAAGCACTGCTGGCCGTGACAAGACTTAACAGTAATCAGACTTGGTGTTGCTATTATTGTCGGTAGGTTCTAAACGTACGTACGTCGTATATAGGTCTGGTGGTTTGTTGTTGGTTGGGTTGCATTCTCTAGCTAAAGGCCCCTGAGCGAGAGGGACCTACTTATGGTAGTCTAGGTATGGGTTGGTTGCTCCTGCCAACGACAATTATTATTGCAGTCACATGACAGGCTGCTGGCGATGTAGAAAGACTACTAATACTAGTACTAGTACTTTCCAATAGGTGTCTTCAAAGCGGCGTGGCATGAGGGCCTTGACAAACCTAGACGTATGCCCAGGTGTTGAAGCACAGGAGGATTGAACCGCACGGGCACCGAGACATGACTCAAGTAAGTTGGACATGTAGAACTAACTACTTAGGTCACAAGGGCCACCGCACTTTAATGTCGAATTTTAGCTGATAATTTAATTGACTTACTTGGAACACCTTGCCCTGAAGCGCTGTCCAGCCAGCGCGCAACCTTTGTCACAAGTCATGAGAAAACAAGCCAATTAAAAGGACAAAAGAACAGGACCGACAGCATGTTCAATACCAGTAACTCCCAATGATATGCAATGTGTGACGGGGGCAAGGCTTGCTTTCCAGTGCTGAGCCCGCATCTGAAGCCTTTCAATTCACAAACCTGCCCAAACCTGCCGACCAGGCTCAGGGGTGCGACAGCCGAGTACCTTTTGTTTCCTCCCACACTCGCGAGCACTGGGAGCTCGCAAGTGCTCTGCTCCACTTGCCTGCGTGCAAAGGAGAAAGACGAAGCCCTGATAGCTTCAAATACCATGCGTTTGCGCAATTAATAGTCAAGAAAAAAAGGCAGGATGGAAATATACATGAATTGTATCCGCCGAAAATCGCGTTACGATTTATTGTGCCCCTGCCCGCTTCGCTCCCTCGTTCAGATCTAAGGCTTTGTTTTGGCCCAAAGTCTTCGACACTTGCTCTTCTGATTTCTTCAAACCGCTGCCTGCATGTGCCCAGAATGACTGTTGATTACGTCTCGTCCTCCTCCCTGATGGGTGCAGGCGTGCTCCTTCGCTCGTCTCTCCTCTTCGGTCTCCGTTGTCGTGAACTAGAAATATTGCTTGCCGAATCGTCGGGCCGCAGCTCCCAGTCCGCATCGATACCCCAGTCGTCCGTCGACTCGGACGCGAGGCTCTCCTCATCTGCCCACTGTGGCCGGTCCATACCTGGCACAGACCCACCACTCTGGGGGAGGACTTGAATCCCGCCATTCACGTCCGACGCTAGGCCGTAGCCACGTCGCTGTTGCAGGCTCATGGAAAGACCTGCGCCGCGCTGACGGAGGGCCGTGCGGACGAGCTCGGCGCGCTGGTGCAAGGTCTCGAAGGCGTCCTCTAAGGCTTCCATGCCTACGTATATCTCCCGCTCAAGTTCCGCAAGGACTGCGATCTCGGACTCTTCATCGTTGGACACGGCCTGCCTGTTTGGATACGCCGAACTCGCGCCAGATACAAATGAGGCAGGCGTGGTGCCTCTGGAAAAGGGGGTGGTGTTCCTCGTGCCGATGCCCAACGCTGGCGTGAATCGGGCAATGTTATTGGGGCTCATGGTTGCTCCTCGAGAAGGAGGGCCGCGTTGTGGGAAGAAGTTTGGTGTCGCTCCCCGAGACGGCCCCGCAGTCGGTGTCACGGCGTCGTCGTCGTCAGCGTCTGCACCTGACCAGAGGAAGCCGTCGAAACGTCCCGATATGAGAATCTCCCATTCTGGGGGGTTGATGTCACATATCGTGCTGAGCAGGTCATGCATATGCGGGTGCTTGACGAGGTAGCACACCGATTCGGCGTCGCGAGGCGCCTGTGGCAGCCTGTAGAGTCGCTGCAAAGCGAGGCCGGACTTGATGACGAGGTCTGCGCGTGGCTTGCGCATGGGCGTTGGCGCTCGGAGCGCGGGCTGAAGCTCTCGTGCCCCTGTGAGGAGGGCGTTGAAGTATGGCCGGTCCTCTTGGTCCAGAGCCGTGAGGATGGCGAAAGTAAGAGTCTCGTCGTCGACATCCTGAGGCGGAGGAGCGGGCGCCTCGGCACAATTCGTAAGCCATCTGTCTACAGCGGCCTTGACCTTCTTGGATTGACGGAGGTAATGCTCTCTGAATTCCTCTGCAATGTCAGGGTCGATCTTTACTGGGGAAGACGGTCGTGGGGGCTCGCTCGACGCAGCCTCAGGTGCCTTGACCCCCAGAGTCCCTATGTCAAAGGGCGGCCAAGATGGTATCTCCACACGTCCACTGACCCTTTCCAGGACCTCTCCCCAACCTAGACCACGATGCTTCTCTCCGTCCTTCTCGCACATGATGCAACTGCATCCTTCCTCTGGCAGATCCCTGTTAAAGACGTCCTCGAGCCGGTCAAGAAGCCTCCTTGCGACGGTTCGGTGACCAGTAGCCACCGCTATGGAGCCACGGTTGGTCAAGACTTCTTGATACTGATCCAGGAGGTTAAAGAATGGCGCAAAAAGCGTCTCCGCACCACGCAAGGGAGGATTTGAAGGCCGATTTCCATTCTGCCTAGGCAGGACGGCCAGAAAGTTCTTGGGCACAATATTCGGAAGACCACCGTTTTGCATGAGATAGTCGACCTTGGGGGCCTCTTGGATATTCAATGGTGGCGGGGGAGGAGGAGGAGGCGGAGGCGCGTCCTGTGCGTTGCTCAAATCTGTGAAGTCTGTGGCGGGTGTGGGAACTTGTTGAGGACGTTCAAAGCGCATGTGATACGGTATGCCGTGCTTATCGTCGTGAAACATGGGGGGAGGAGGGAACTGAGCCGTTGTATTGGTTGGCGTCTTGGGCGAAGAGGACTCCTGAGCAGACTCGGGAGAATCGTCAATAACATCGATGGGATCGGGGCCGGGCGGCCTGAGCGTATTACCCGAGACTGATCTCTTGGTCGTTACTGACGTAGCTGCGGATCGCGGGCCACGTTCACTGTCCGCCGCGTCGTCTGTATCGGCATAGGCAGCCTTAGATCGTGATGGCCTGACGAATGTGGCCTGGCTGGAAGACTTGGACTTCCTAGAGATCTTGGACGTCTCATCTGTCTTGGAAGTTGACCGAGAGACATGAGACGTCCTTGATCGTGGTCTGTCTTCCGCGGCCTCCTTCAGCCTGATAGAGGGCGTCGACCTCTTCTTCTCCTCCGACAGGTTGGTGTCTGGCGGGCTGGGAGGGCGGTCGGCCTTGCGTGACAGCTTCCTCTTAGAACCGAAGTCAGCCGACTTGGACCGCTTGATGTCCTCGCCCGTGCCAAGGTCCGTAGTCTCTGGTGTCAAGGGATCTGTGCCGGTGCCGGTACCGGTGCCGTGACCAGCGACGGAGCTGGTGGTGAGGTCATCTTTGCTGGCCACAGACTCCTTGCTGTGGGCCTTGCTGAATGTGGGATACGGTATGTGGACCCTGTCCCTGCTCCGATTCAACTCGGGCACAAGGTCAGTCATTGAGGAGTTCTCGTCGAGGGGCTCTTCGAGGCGGCTCTTGGATGAGGAGGCGTCCCTGGTTTTGTGTCGTCGAGCGGAGCCGGACTGAGACACATAGGAACCTGTGGCTATGACAGGATTGGAGGATCTATGGGACTTGTGGTGTCGTCTGGATTCCCTATCACGGTCCTTGTCCCTTGTTCTCTCCCTGTCGCCCTTGGTTCTCGAGGATCGCTTTTCCCTGGGCACGTCGTCGGCGTCGACGTCGCGATCTCTAGAAGACATGGTCCAAGTTTCACATCGGGAGTGGGTGGCTGACTGGCAATCGCTGGGACGAGTTGGTGGCCGCGAGCCTCAGGCTCGAGGCGGGGCGTAAGGAGGTGTTGGGCTCGTCTGTGATCGACGGCGACGCCAAAAGTTTCGTGGTACCAATCGAGGAGGGGGAACGAGAGAGCTGTAAACCTTGACGTCCTAGTGTGTGCCGACCGAGTCTTGTGTACCACGCAAAAGGGGAGGAGGCGAGGACTAGCCTGATCGCGTTGGCCTCGGTTCCCTGCTGGTACTGGTTGTGGTCGGGAGAGTAGAAGCTGGGCGACTCGTGTCGAAGTGAGGTGAATTAGGTACGGGTGAGGTGAGGTGATGTCGGGGAGGGAGAGGGAGTCCAGATGGCTTGGCCCCAGGGCTGTCGCCGATGTGCCTGTTGGTGGTGGCAGGGAAGACGGGACAAGAGGAGACGAGGTGGAATGGCAGGCCAGTCGGGTGGATGCTCACAGTCCAAGGATGCCTGGGGCATGCTGGGGATTGGGCTGAGCAGGCTGCAGTGCACATGTGCTCTGCAAGATGGCCAGGGCAGGGTGGGGCGGGCCTGGCAGGCCTGGCAGGTCGTCATTGCATCGAGGATGAATCGTCCAACAACCACAGCAGCACTAGGCGAATTGTCGGTCAGGTTGTCTGCATCTCTGCATGCCTCATCACCAAGCCCAACAATCGCCCACAATGTCCAGCCGTCTCGACGCCCTGGATCATTGGATCGTCTGCCGGTTTTCTTCTTCTTCTTCTTCTTCTTCTTCTTCTTCTCTTCTTCTTACCTTTTTCGCATTTCTCCCCCTTTGCAATGCCATGCCCTGACCAGACAGCTAGGGCCTCAGTCCGGCCATAGCTTCTTCAACTACCTACTTAAGTACCTACCTAGGTAGGGGTAGGTACCGGACACAGGTGGTGCTTTCCGCCCTCCAGACACCAGATTTCAGTCAAACAGCGGCAACATTGATCGCTAGTCTGTCAGTGGACGACAACTCTGCAGGCAATCGGGGCGTGCAGTCCTCGCAAAGTCTTGGGTACCATTCCTGCACCTCATCCCGCCGTTGGGCACCAAATTCCCGTTACGCTGCTGCTCTAAGCGCCGTTGGACACGCTCGGCATCCAACATTCCAACCAGCAGGCCTGCCCAACTACTAACTGTGTATTCGGCTGTGCTACTCACCCGTCCTCGTGCTAAAATAAAAGCGGTGCTAAATATGCTTGCCACGGCCCACAAGCAGCCGTTCACACGTACGGAGTACATATAGTTCTCGTGCGACACCGGAGACGTGCGTGTGCTTGAAAACGAATGCCCTTATTCCTTGTTTGTGGAACTGTCAATCCGGTCAATCCGAGTCTCACACTTGGACTGATGAATACCTCAAACATCTTGGGTTGGGCAGCCTGGGCTAGATCGCCTGGGTTCCGTCCAGAGGGGAAGCTTTACCCACCTGCATGCTTAAAGACATGGCTGGCTCCCTGCAAGTATGTGTCTTTCTTTGCACGACCACGCAACAGGGAGGGCGCCTTGCCATCCAAGGTGGGAGTGTCCCAGACCTGCCCAAGCGCAAGCAAGCCTCTGCTTCTTCTTGCTTACACGCAGGTCTGCGACGAACTACTGCAGCCAATTATACCCGAACACATCAAACAAACAACATGTGGCAAGCCCTGCGCTCAGCGGGTTAATTCGCCTCGACAAATTGTCACAATGAACCGGTTGCAAAGCCCAGTAAATGTTCAGCCAGCTTTAGGGCCCAGGCCTCAACATGGGATGGCTTAAGTGAAAGGCATGTGGATTGGAATAGACGAGAGACCCAAGGATTCATATTTCAGCCATGAATTTTGCCAGACGTCAGCTTTCGACGTGGTGGGAGAGTGGCGGTCAAAGGTTAGACCGTCTCAAATGCGATAAACCATTTACCTCTTGATCCTGGCTGTAGCTTCATGTGAATCAGGAAACCCGGCTCTGAGAGAAGCCCAGGTAATGAATGAATGATATGCCCCGCAGAAAACTTGGAACGAATATGAGTATTGCATTCCGAATCGCCTCAATCCGAGGCAGGATAGCCAGACTTACCATGATACGTCTCACCCGCTTGACAAAACCGCTGGGTAAGCCGACCGTCCAGAGCTTCACCCGAAGACTGGGTCTGGTCTGTCAGGTCAATCGACGTGACAAGTCAGTATGGACTGCCGAGTTGACTATTTGAGCGACAAGTCGCAAAGCCGGAGGGACCGCCCCTCACGAAAGTACATGCCTGGGTATGCATTAGACCGCCGTGGCTGCATCATAACTACCTACCAGTCGCACGAGCTTTTTGGCAATAAAAAAAAGGAATGAAGGAAAAACGAAAAACGAAAAACGAAAAAGAAAAAAGAAAAAAAGGGGGAAAAAAGGGCACCAATTGAACCACATAAAAACGGGTGTACCTTGTATAAATGAAACTTGACCGGATGGATTCAACTGTATCCATGCTAGCACTTCAGTGACGCGATTACTTAGCTTTGGGGAGACTGGCTGTTAAGAACGTGTATGCCTGCATTCAAAGGCCTGATATCTAAGTGAACAGCAAAGTGCATTAAGTGCATTGTTCTCTCTATGTAGCCCAAGCAAGTCTGTCCCAACGCTGCCGAGCCAATGCCGTCTTCTCGGGTCGACGACATCGCCCCTCTATTTTTCCCAGGCCCAGGCCCCGGCTCTCGTTTTTCCTTCTCTCTCTTTTTTGAATCCTTCCCACTCTTCAACGCCACGCCAACCACGAAAAACCTTAGAAGCGGTCCAGCAGACCCTGGCTCTCGAGCATCAGCACGATCTGGTGAACGATGGACCGCACCGTTTGCTTCGAGGCGTCGACGACCAGGTTGGGCTTGGCGGGAGCCTCGTAGGGGTCATCGACACCGGTGAAGCCCTTGATCTCGCCAGCGCGGGCGCGGGCGTAGATGCCACGCTTGTCCGTCTTCTCGCAATGCTCGAGTGGGGTGGCGACGTGCACGAGGTAGAAGTCGCCGTACTTCTCAACCAGCTCGCGGGCGTGCGCACGCGACTCCTCAAAAGGCGCGATGGGCGCGGCGATGACGGCGGCGCCCGAGCGGGTCAGCTCCGATGCGACGAAAGCGATACGGCCGATGTTCTTGTTGCGGTCCTCCTTGGAGAAACCGAGCTCCGACGACAGCTCCGAGCGCACCGTCTCGCCCAGGAGCATGGAAACGGAGCGGCCACCCTGCTGGTTCAGTGTGACCTGCAGGGCGCGGGCAATCTGGTCCTTGCCCGAGTTCATGTAGCCCGTCAAGAAGATGGTGAACCCTTGCTGGGCACGGGGAGGGTGGGACTCGCGCAGGACCTTGACGACCTCGGGGTACGAGAACCATTCGGGGATATCGCGGCCACTTCGGAGTCTTGAGCGCAGCTCAGTTCCCGAGATGTTGAGTGTCCTGACGTCCTTGGAGATGGTGTCGACAGGGGCGTACTCGTCGCTGTCGGGCAGGTATGTCATCATCTGGAAGGGCACGACCTCAATGCCGAGCTCGTCGCGGTACTTCTCGACAGCGTACTGCGCGTCGTAAGGGCCGTAGAAGTCAACGCCCTTGCTGTTCTTGCCGGGGCCGGCATGGTCACGGCCAACAATGAAGTGGGTCGCACCATGGTTCTTGCGGATGATTGCGTGCCAGATAGCCTCGCGGGGGCCACCCATACGCATAGCCAAAGGCAAAAGGCCCAGCACGGCCATGCCGTTGGGGTACCTGGGAAGGAGGGCCTTGTACACACGCACGCGGGTGAAGTGGTCAATATCACCAGGCTTGGTGAGTCCCACAACGGGGTGGATGAGAACATTTGCGTGGTGAGAGCGAGCCGCACGCACGGTAAGCTCACGGTGAGCACGGTGCATGGGGTTGCGGGTCTGGAACGCGACAACGCGGGTCCAACCTAGCTTGTCGAAGTGTGATCGAATCTCCGCCGGCGTGTCTTGTAACTTGTCAACAGCCAGCATCTCTCTGGGAAAATAATGCTTGGTCACTCACATCTCAGGTCGACAAAGTCGTAGTGCTGCAGACGGCTGACAGCCTCGAGCTTACCACCGACGTAGAACTCGCCGGCGGTGTTGAAGAGGTACTTGACGGCAGGGTGTGCCTGGTCGTTGTCACCGAATACCTCTGTGGCCTCGAGAACCCTTGGATGATGAACGTCAACAATACAGCCAAAATAAGCCGTGTAGACCGGGATAGGACTCACTTGTCAGGCTTGTAGATGTCCTCGATGGTCAGGATGGCCAAGTTGCGGTCATCCCGGAAGTCCCGCAGCGTGATCTTCTTGCCGGGCGCAAGGCCTAGCTCGTCGATCTCAGACTTGGAGACATCCAGGGTGATTGGCATGGAGAAGAGAATGCCATTGGAAAGACGGTTCTCCTTGACAACTCTGATTTACAGAATTTGTTAGTCTCTCGTCTCATCCAAGAGCCACAACCCACGGCAAATCGGACGTTCATTCAGGCTCACTGAGCCCATGACCATGCCACCGCCCTCTTTCCCCAAGAGAACTTGAATGCTGGCCAGGACTTTTGGCTTGGTTATTCAGTCACAAAAAAAACCACACAACAAAAAAAAACATACCCATGGTAGTCCTTCTCGTTCATGAAACCTGCAATTGCGTAACGAGTCAGCCGTCACGTCACCACAACGCCCCATGCTCGAGAGGGTATCCGCAAATTGACCAGGGCATGAATGGGCTTTTGGTTGCTCGGCCAGCCGCGCATGTGCGGGTCACGATGCCTTGGAAACTCGACAGATGGCCGCCCCCCCCCGGGGGGGGGGGCGAAAGACGATATATCTGACGATGACAGAGTGTCCCCGCAGCGACGATCGTAATGAGGATCTAGGATATGAAGCATGGACAACAAGTGGTTTAACTGACCTTCGAGTGGAGAAAAGCCACCGTTCAGGATCAGCTCGAGGTCGCAAAGCTGGCGCTCGGTCAGGACGAGAGCAGTGAGTGACTCGGCCTCTGCTGCGAGCTCATCATGACGAGGAGCATCGCGGGCGAGCAAGTCCTTGAGGACACCTCCGTGGGGGGGATTCGCCATTGCGTCTGGCTATGAGATGTCAACTGGTCAAGATAGAGATCTGAAATCTGTTGGCGCGGGACACGGGTCGCGGGTCCGGCTCGGGTATGGCGTTATGCGGCTATCGGCCGGGAGTAAGTCGACGGCAAGCGCAGCAACGAAAAAAAAAGGAAAAAAAAAAAAGGGGGAAGTGGGAGGTTGAGAGCAGAGAGGAAGGCAGTAAAAGGAAGGGGCGACGGGAGTAGACAAGTCTTATGAGGAAATCGATAGGGAATCGAGAACAGGAAGGAGGCGAGTCTTGTGTCTAATCCCTTCTCCTGAGGATCCCCAAGGATTTTATATAAGAGCGTGGGACCACCCGCTTATGGCTTACGAAACCGGGTGTGGAGAGTTGTTGAAGTCGAGAGAGTACGTCTAATGAGCTGGGTGGACTGGGCTGATAAGTATTCCTGTCTGGTCTGGTCCTGGTCTGGTCACTGACACTGGTCACTTGTGCTGACAATGGTGTGTGTGCGTCAGGTTTCGGTGAGCTGAAACGATGCAACAAAAAGGCTCCGTGAGGGAGGGCGTCCTGGTAAATCAGTTGGTGATGTGAGTGCTTGCACTCGTTCTAGTTCTGAATCCTGATGCCTCCCGAGTCTTATTATTAGCACACCCTCGTGGCGTCTAGAAATTTTGCGATTGCGTGCTCATCAGGACCCCAAAGTACACACAGGTCATACTTCCGCGGGGCGGCCGCCAAGCGCGATAGGCTAATCCACAAAAATCGGCTACAGCCTCAATTCGGCTGCCCGGGGGTCTAACCTTCGGATGTCCCCCTACGCCGCCAGGCGTAGCGGGTGACAAACATCGGCTACAGACCAAATTTAGCTACATCCGAACTTTTTTCTTTAGTGTAGAATACTACTAAAACTAAAATCTGTAGCTAAATACGATAACTACATTTCTACTACTATTATATATCTTCTAACTATATAATTATTTCTTCTAATAAAAGAAATAAGTTTTAGTATTTTTAAATTATATTTAAAAATATATTTACTATAAGCGTAGTATTCTAAGTAGTTTTATACTCTTTTTATTAACTATAAGTTATAACTTTTTCTATTAAACTAATACTTTCTATAACTTATTATATATTTAATACTAAGTTAAAAAGTAATTACGTAAGCTATTTCTATTTTTAAATTTAAATAAACTTTATTATAAGCTTAATATTTTAAGTATTTTTACTTTTATAAAAGATATTTAAGCTTTAAAGTAGTAAATTACTCTAGATTTAAGTAACTACTTATAAATATTATTTACTAGTTATCATAAAAGCTAATTCTTATAAGTTATAAGTTAAAAAAGTATAAGTTAATTATTATAATAACTTTAAGTTACCTATATATATAGTGTGGATAGCGAGAAGCTGAAATGACTTAAAAGACGTCTGAATGTGGCCGAATTGAGTCCGTAGCAGAATTGCGTAGGGGGGCATCCGAAGGTCTGACCCCCGGGTACGTTCTCCGAACGCCACACGGCGGCAAATCTTGGGACTATGGGAGCTAGAGCCTCGCAGCGTTCCCATAACAAAGATGGCACGGCATGACGTTCGGGCGACGGCCCCGTCGCCTTCCCCTGTCAAGTTCAACCGTATTGACATTTACATCTGGACGAAAACTTCGGCGCAATCAACCAGGGAAACCTTGGAACGACCTTCGCTGCCTCCTGAAAAGCATAATTCGGCCACGTCTGATCGTTACCGGTACTGGCACCCATGGCGGCCATCTGGCCTGTGAGCGTGCTCATCTCTCTGTCCCTTACAGCCAGAGCAGCTCGGACATCCCAACGCTGCTTGCCTTCTGTCAGCAGCAAGCTAGAAAACCCCACGAGAGAGAGCACTCCTTGATCCCGGGATCATGAGACAACAAGAGAGCACAAGATTCCAAGTAACTGTGATGTAGCCAATTGTGATTCCCGCGTCCTATCACGACGTCTGGTAGAATGCCATACCGTGGACCACCCACCTTCGGCCACCCCCACCTTCGGACCACGTAAATTTCGGCCACGCCACACAAAATAAGGGTCTTTAACTTACACCCATTTACTCAATTCTACAGTTATCACGAAGTTCTTATAGTTAATCTAAAGCTCTTTAATAGATCTACACATTCCAAGTGTTAAATAGTGTGCTGCGGGGTCTATTGGCGGTATAGCCTAGTAGAATCCCCCACCAATTGTATACCTTCCGAGATAGTAACTCTTATAAATTAAGGTCTACTTCTTCACTCTACCACCAACCCAATTACCCAGTATAGCGCCCAAAAAAAAGCCATATAGTAGATTAAAGGACTACAAACAATCCTAGATATACAATACAGCATTTGCAATTACAAACAAGGGCCTTACGCCCTATTTAGCAGCTAACTAGTTTAGCGTACCTAAGTCTATATTGCTAAAGCAAATAAAGAGCGCTAGACCTTTAAATAAGTAAATGCAGCCTACTTAACGTCTCTCTTGTAACTAAGAGGAAGATATTATCAAATAAATCCTTTAGCAAGAAAAATTAAACTATACACTAAGTAGTTCCTTTGTTTATTCCCTTATTACGTTAATCTTTAAGGAAAATAGTAATACTTAGCCCCTAGGCAAGAATTAGCTGAATAGCTTTAAAAAGAAATACTTAGAGATTATTTCGAAGTTGGGTAGAAAGCAAGAAGCTATAAGGTTTTTGTTATTTACTTCCAAGGCAATTAACTAGTATTTTAATAAGCTAAAAGACTTTAAATGGATTAAGCTTAACTTAATAGTTAATATAAATAAAAAAGGAATTATAGAGGGCAATAGTGGGTTTACCTTTTACTCTTTTGCTAGAAAACACTCTTTTTAACCTACTTTATTTATAGCCTATAACAAATTTGTACTAGGAAGTATAAAGAAATAGTTTGTTACTGTAAAAGAAAACGCTACCCAAGCAATAATTATAGTTATTAACTCTATAACTGCAACTAGCTACTATTTACCTCCTAAGCTTATATTTAAAGGCCTTAACCTCTAATAACAGTAGTTTACAAGAGAATTCAGGAAGATTGTACTACTAGAATGGGGTTTTAAAGCCTTTCTAAACGGCTAGACGAGCAATAAAATTGCCGTTAAATAGCTTACTAGTATTTTTATACTAGTAATAAATAAGATTCGAAATTACAATGAATCCCGGGCTATTCTTTTAATTCTTAATAGCCACGATAGCTACAAAAGCGTTAAGTTTATAACTATATGCTATAAGTACAATATTAACCCGTTGTAGCTACTAGTATATACTTCTTACAAGTTATAGCCTTTTAATAACGATATATTTAATATATTTAAAGGGGCATTTAATAGTAAAACAAAAAAGCTATTTAGCTATACTAATTTAACTCTTATGAGTAAAATTCACTTCGTTAAATGCCTCCTCGAAGCTCGCAAAGCTGTAACAAAAAAAACTATTAAAAATGCATTTAAACACACTAGAATATACCTAGTATTATAAGAAAAGGCACTATAGTATCTAAAATACTATTTAAACCTAGATAAAAATCTTCTTAACTAACTACAAGAGTTAAATTATAAAAATTCCAATAATAAAGTTAACAATTAAGCATTTACTAAGGAAAAGATTATTATAAAAAACTACGTAATATCACTAGCCCCTAAAAATAATTAAATAGCTAGATATAAAGCTAAACAAGTTGCTAATAAGATCGATTGCTTATGCTCTTAAGTAGCCCTATTTAAAAGAGAGAATATAGGCCTTAAAGTTAAAAAAGAGGTTAAAAAGAAAACGAAACGCCGCAAGGCTATATTTAACCCTAACGCCAAATTCATAACTATATTTAAAATAAGTAAGAAAAACCTTGCTATAAAAGCACTTAAAAATAAGCTACAGCTTTAAAAACGCCGTAGAGTTGCTAAAGTTAAAGTTAAAGTTAAGTAGGAGAAAAATAAAGAAAATACATTTAAGCTAAAGGTTTTAGAGAAAAGAATTAAACGCGAATGTTGTAAAATTCAACAACTAAGTAAATACAATAATTAAGTAACTTTTTATAACCATTTTTATACAGCTACTAGATACGTACTATTAGAATTAATTAAGTTGTAGCTATCTAAATACCCTTACTTTGTGTAGCGTGGTTAAAATTTACGTAGTCCGAAGGTGGGGGTGGCCGAAGGTGGGTGGTCCACGGTATGTTGTTTGTGGTTTGGGCAACGCAGCTGATGCCCACTTTGCTGTCCAACTCCTGAAGTCGAGTTTCGCAGTGTACAGCCTCCTAAAGGCCAAGCATGATGCTCGGTCTTCATAGCTCATCACTCCACTAAAACAACCAATCGACTGTAAAGAAGCATATTCAAAAAACTCTGCTGTGGCAAATCAGACAAAAATGGTCCATACAGCGCGGTAAGAAAAGGCAATTTTACAGTCTCATCAGGTTCTGTACATTGAGTTCTTGGACCACCATCCGCTCCTTGCTGTGGGTCCTGGCATTCCGCTTCCTCAGACGTGGACATACTGTACTTCCACATGTGCCACTTGCATAAATCGTTCTTTGGGATTCTCGTTACAACTAAGCGAATGAGCAGATCGCGGCCCAGTAAGGCGGCTGAGTGGATATGGACATCCTTAGTTGTAGTAATTCTGTGTGCGTCATCCTGTCATTGGACTTGGACGACGAGTCTCATCAACCAGCTCACCGGCCATGGCCCATGAATGCCCACAACGCCCTTCGACTCGGTTCCCAACAGGCCACAGAACTACAAATGAACAATGGCAACTAGAGCGCCGGAAAGGAAGGTTGGGTTCGGACCGTCAGCAGCATGTCCTGACTGACCGAGACACTGAACTTTGAAGTGACGAAGTTTGTGTTGGGGGACAAGTATACATCCATCGGTCCCTCCGCGCGGAATCAGCCGCCAGAAAGAATACCTGCATTACTAATACACAGTGTGAAGACGATCCCGGGGCCGTCGTCAACTCCCGAGGCAGACAGGGGAGGGGCCGAGTGGGCGGGCCAGGGCCGTGGGAAGACCAAGCGTGACGTTGACGATGGCTCACTGCAGTGTGCACATGTGAGAGCTCCAACCCCACCTGGCAGGCCTGGCTGGCATGCCCCCCCCGCGAGGACCCTTGGGGCCAACTCCAGAAACGGAAGCTAGAAGCATTTATTAGCAAAGCGATTGATTGTATCGAATGGAGGCGAGGTAATTCCGTAAACCCGGGATTTCTCCGTGGAGTTACAACTGTTACAAGACGAGGGCACAGTCCGTTGCCAATACTAATAATAAGGCCTATCAGTCCGGTCGGTTACCTAGAACTACGTCCCGCTAGGTGGTGATCATCTTCTTGAATTAGCTTCGCTACAGCCGATGACAGAGCATTACATAACGACGGACGGCTAAGACCTTACGCGGGCTTCATATATACTTACTTATAAGTACAGATGACCCGAGGCTTCAGGAACCATCTCGGCCTGATTGTCCTGCCAACTACTTGATAGTCGAAGGTGAGGAAACAACGACGACGTAGCCATGGCCCAGGACGCGAAGACCCCAGAGCTGCTGGACCTCACCATTGATAACATCACACCAAACACAATCAGGATCAACAACCAGGGTGACAATGCGCGTCTCAAATACCTCCTGGAACGGCTCGTCACTCATCTGCACGACTTTGCGCGCGAAACCAGGCTCAGCACGGACGAGTGGATGACGGCATTGATGTTCCTGACCAAGGCCGGGCAGATTTGCAGTGATGTCCGGCAAGTGAGTCTCCCTCTTGTTGTGATGGTGGATCGCCCATAGCAAAGAGCGTGTGCTGACTGGCCTCCTGTGCGCTGGCAGGAGTTCATTCTCCTCTCCGACATCCTGGGCCTGTCCTTGCTGGTCGACAGTATAAACCACCCGAAGCCGCCCAACGCCACCGAAGGTTCCCTTCTAGGCCCCTTTCACACGCACGACGCGCCCACCTTGGAAAATGGCGCCAAGATGGCCAGCGACCCCGAGGGCGAGCCCATGCTCGCGATCTGCACCGTCCGGGACACTGAGGGCAACCCCGTGGCCGGCGTCAAGATTGATATCTGGGAGACCGACAGCAGCGGGCACTACGACGTGCAGCACTCGGATCGCGGCGAGCCCAGCGAGCGGTGCATCCTCGTGAGCGACGAGCAGGGACGCTTCTGGTTCAAGGGCATCAAGCCCGTTAGCTACCCCATCCCGCACGACGGGCCCGTGGGCAAGCTGCTGGTGCTGCTGGGCAGGCACTGCTACCGGCCGGCACATGTGCATTTCATGTTTGAGAAGCCGGGTTGGGACCACTTCATCACGTATGTGTGCGCCTCTTGAGGTTCCTGGCTCGTGCTGATTCGTCTGCGTTGTAAATGCTGACTCGGTGAGGAACAGCGCGCTATACCTCCGCGGTGACCCGTATGAGAAATCTGATGCTGTGTTTGGCGTCAAAAAGAGCTTGGTGATCGACCTGGATAAGGTGGACAAGAAGACGGCGGAGGCGTACCATGTGCCGGAAGGGATCTGGTTGCTGAAAAAGGACTTCGTCATTATTACTGAGAAGGAGAGCCTGTCGTTGAGAGACGAACAAGCAATGAAGGCGCTCAGGGCTCAGGGACTCAAGTTGAAGCTGGTCGACCATTTGCCTGTTCCTGATGTAGACTGAATCAGATTGCACAACGCCTCGCGCAAGACAGCGTCTCTTGCGAGAATGCTGCTTCTTTTTGCAGGCTACATTTTTCCTAGTGACCGCGAATCGATGCCTTGAGTAGCTTCATAACGTTCTCGTGGAACCCCTGCGTCCCGCCATACTTGTTCAAGAGAGGCTGTACGTCGAAATCCGCAGTGTTGGTCAAGCTTCGACCCACAAATGCTGCGTTTCTCGTGCTTGGGATGCGCAGCATCTCCTTCTCGACCTCCCAGCCACAGTCCTTTGCGATATCAACAACCCAGGCGCAAAGAGAATTGTACGCCGATGGCGACTCTGCCTTGTCCTTTGGTGGTGGAGCACGGAACCTAGCACCCGTCAAGTTGTGACTACAGCATGGGATCATGATGAATGGGCAGTCCGAGAGTCTCGCCAGGATGGGTGTCCACGGCGTGAGCTCATCCGCGTGGTTCGAGATTATGAATGTCTTGGGAGGAAAGACTCCGTCGTGTATCAATCCATCGTCGGGCATATCCTCGCCGTCTGGCTCCTTACCGCTAACGACAGATGGCAGGAGTATGCGGGTCTCTAATGACTGGCGCTCTACAAAGCTGTCATGTGAAGTCCGAACTCGGACCTTAGTGCTGTACTTCGGCCATGACCTTCTTGCTCGTGCGTCGAATCCCCATCCAGGGTAATTCTCACTGTTCAAGATGTACGTGAGGAGCCCATTGCCACAGCCAATGTCTACCCAGCCAGTGAACTCGGAGTCCTTGTACATTTCTTCCCACAGTTCGATGAGGAAGGCCGCGATGCAAATATCCTCAAAAACATGTTTACCAGGGTCAGTAACCTCCTCCCAACCCTCAACAAGGGACCGAGCGTACTTCTTTTTCAAAGTAGCGTATCTGGTCTGCAGTGTCACCTGTGGAACCAGTACATCGTGGTGAACACGCTTTTTATAGCCGTCTGCTTGGCCCTCGCCATGTTTTTGTAGCACCCTGAGCAGGTTGAGTGCTGTCCTCGAGAGCTTCTCATCTCGCTCGTTCCCCTCAAAGAAACGGTAGCTGATAGAAATCGTGCCACGAGAATGTTCCGGATCCCAATCGTGCAGAAAGGCGATGCCTCGCACTGCTGGATGATAAAAAGGGATATCAGACTCTGACTTAGAGTGTGGAAGGTAAATGATCAGCGACCGCTGTAAGCCTTGCGGCGTGGAACCCTGGTAGAAGACACAAGTCTGATCGAGAGGGTTGTCTCGCAGCTCGTTGCGAGGGATCATTCGACGAACTAAACGCCGCGTTTCCTCGAGTCCCAAGAAGCCTGGAACCAGTGGCTGGCTGTCGAACGAGACATCAGAGACTTCTGAGCCGGTGATCTGGTCCAGCAGAATGTCCGCCCGAAAGAGCCAGGAGGAGTTGATATTCGGATTGCGGATCAGATTTAGCATCACCTGGTCAAATATGGCCGGGTTGAACCGTATTTCATGCTTAAACAAAGGAGTCCATACTGAGCGGCTACTGCCGGCTCCCGCCCGCTCGAAGATCTGATAGGAAACAGCCGATGCTTTGTTGCCGGCGTCGCTAAGATCATCAGCTGCGAAAGGCATCTGTGCGTTGAGCAGAGTGGGCTGGCTGCACAGGCGTCAGTCAGACTTGTGAAGACAACCTCTTGTGAGATGACCCGCCGATGGATGGTCTCATGTGTGATATTTAGCTGCGGGTAGTAGGTACAAGCTCCCGCGGGAAAGGATTCTGTGTCTGTGTCCTGTTGGGAGATCAGAAGGGTGTGGTCGGGTGTGGTGTTCCGAGAAACGACGCGAAGCCTTTGAGCTTCCCGGGGTTGGGCTTGACGTTTGACTCTGAGGTGTAAGGCCTTCGGCGAAGACGATAATGGCTAGCGAACGGTTGGGTTGGGTAAAATGGCTCAGGGGCCCGTGATGGAAACATTGAAGCAAGGTTCGAATTGGTCTGATCCAACAATAATAAGCGGGGCATTACACGCGAAACAGTGCACTGCCATGCAATGCACCTCTGGGGGGGTGTGGTGTCTACTCCGTACAGATTACAGGTAAGTACCTACCTAGGTACTTGGTACATGCCTACCTAAGGCAGCTCATGGGCAGGCACGCAGCAAGTGGTCTGTCCGACAGGCCAGCCAGCCCAGCCCGGCCCAGTGTGCTCGTCGGTGGGCAGGGCCTGGTCTGGTGATGGCAAGTGATGGCAAGTGGTGGGTGGTGGGTGGTGGGTGCTCAGAAAGCCAGGGGCGAGGGGCGCAAAAGCGGCGCGGCGGGCGACTGGGCTAGGCGGGACCGGGACCCCTTCGATTCAACTCTTTCCCTGCTACGTTCCCTGCTACTTAAACACTTGCCCTCCGCCCTCAGCCTCTCTCTTCCATAACATCCACCCTATCACCACCAACACCACCGTCTCCATCCGCACTCCGCAAACAGTCTGCTAGTCAAGTCCAGATCTACAGCACCTCGGCTTCACCCCGATACCTCAATACACCAATTTCAGTGAGACGCCATCTGTGCCGTCCGTCGCTGCCTATGTCAATCGAAAATCTCAAGTCTTACGGTCAGTCTTTCAGCTACAACACCCAAGATCTTCTGCGCAAAGACACGCCCGCCCAGGCGATGCACTGCCTGTGATTGAGCAGCAGGCGTCAACCCTGCGTCGCACACCTCACGGCCTCGTTATTTTGTGGGCTGCGTCGACAGTCGAGATCCCCGCAGCGTTTGGACAGCCCTCGATGCAGCAGCCACTTCCCCGCGTTTGGGCCTCTAATCCGGCCAAGCCTGCAAACAACACCAGTGCTAACATCAGCCCTTGCAGACCCCTTCGCCGAAGCCGACGAGGACACCGGAGAACAGTCCAAGGCTCCTGACTATATCCATATTCGGATTCAGCGTACGTCCACCCCCCACCGCTTCCCACGAGAGAGGGGGAAAAGACAACGTGGTCGACAGCGCTCACGTGCGACCATGGCGTTGCCCATCTCCAGATTGTTTACCACATCCTTACCCTGTCCTCTCTACGTGACAATAGCTGACGAGTCTGCCCAACAGAGCGAAATGGACGTAAGACCTTGACCACTGTTCAGGGCATCCCTGCAAAGTTCAGCCGGAAGAAGATTCTCGCAGTCGTCAAGAAGAAGTTTGGTGCGTGCCAACACCTTCCTCCGCCCTTAACTCATACCAAGACCAGTGACTAACTATGCCCCGCTCCAGCCTGCAACGGCACCATCGTCAACGATGCTGAGATGGGCGAGGTGATACAGCTCCAGGGCGACCAGCGCAAGGATTTCCAGGAGTTCCTCACCAGCAAGGACGGTCTTGAGCTCGACCCAAAGACCATTAAAGTCCACGGTTTCTAAGGGCCCTCATCATGTCACGTATCCTCGACCAGGACTGCTGTGCGGGAACGGCTTGAATTCGGAGGCGACACCTAAACCAAGGAACACATCAGGTCTCCTCATGCCATAGCTTCTCCAGATATGGAGACACCTCGGGCACCGGAGAGGAAACACTTGACATGATACCCCTTCGATCACGCACGATCGAACACTTGGAGGAATCCTTTTTTGAGGGGGGGGGGGACCGATTGAGTTGGGAGTTGATATCTTTGTCGTCACGCGCTTCACTCGTTATGGCTTTAGCAGTATTGGCGTTAGTAGCAGAAATGGCAAATGGTTCATATTCCTACAACTTGGATCTGTTGTGGTATTGATGCCCTCATTCGGGTGGTCCTCGGCCCAACGATGGGTTGTTTGCGTCTTGCCCCTGACTGAATGACTGATTGATAGACTGTGAATTACGGACCCACACGGCCCCGGCGAAATACAAAGGGGAACATTATCGATGCAACCGTACCAAGCTCCTGCGCTAGTGATTACACAGGCTAGAAATCCCCGACAAACCGATCATGCCCAAACCAAATAACTCCATCCCGATGCTTCCTGCTGACTGGATTGTACTTGACAAGGGGTATCTCAAGGCAGATTTGACAGAAATCCCCGGAGCCGACCCCCGGGAGAAGAACGAAAAAAGCCCAATGCTATCACTACCTGTTCCTCTTCAAGGTTCCAGCGTGATGTTTGCAAAGTTGGCTACGCTGACCACCAGCTCCCCTCCCTGACATAGCAGCCTGTATCCCAGCGCAACGAATGGCAAATCGAACCAGTCCCTGTCCCAGTGCTGCTGTATCAAGAGGGCGACCATGCTCATATAGCTCGCCATGGAGAAGACGCTGATCGAGGTAGAAGTTTCCTTGAGGATGTTGATCTTGCGTTGTGTTATGTGGTATACGAGCGTGAGCGTCTGCGATTTCGAAGAGATCAGTGGGCCGCTTCGCAACGAGTTGAGTGCATGAACAGGGCCCTTACACTCGTGATAATGATCCAGGTCGGCAGGAGTAGAAAAGGATCCTGCGAGCTGCCGCTCAGGTCAAGGGTCCACGATTGTAGGTAACCATTGAGGGCAGAAACGGAGACAAGGCGGAAAGCCGTGGCGGAGGGTGTATAATTCACAAGCCTGGACAGTAGATTAGGACAATCAATGTAAGTGTACGGGCACCCAAGGCAGCCCCAAAATTGGAGCAGGGAAGACGGGCATAACATTCACTTACCACCTGGACATGAGGCAGTCCGTGAAGAAGAAGGAAAGGTACCCGGAGCACCCGCACCAGAAGATAGCGAGCATAGTCTCGGTCAGGAGCAGCCTGTCCTCGCCAGGCGTGCGCCCCTGTGCGGCGCCCGCGCCGTCAGAGGTGGCGAATGAGTGGAGCTTGAGTAGGAAGCGGATGGCGACGGGGAAACAAAGGTATATGGACGGCAGGATGGACAGCAGCCGCAGTGAGAAAAGTATGGGGTGCCACCACTCGGAGACGCCCAGCACGGCGGCTATACGGGGCTGGAGGAAGGTCAGGTGAGCTATCGGCTCGGCCTCGAGGTTTGGCCCGCCGGCGGCATACGTGTTGTCCTTGATGGGGCGGCCATCTCTGGCGACGGCGACGTATTCGGTGTTGAGCCTGGTGGTCGTCGTCGTGGCGGTGGTGGCAGAGGAGACGTGTCTCGCTGCGGTTTGCGCTGCGTGAGCCTGCTCCTGGTCGTGTCTGTTTGTCGACCACGTCCGCGCCCTGGTTAAGGCTGACATCGGCGGGCTCTCTCTTCGTCAAGGGCAAGGTGGGACGGCCCCTCAGGCAGGCCCTGGGGCAGAGGACTTCCTGGCTAAGGATTGGAATGCTGAGTTGGTGAGGTTCTCATAGCATGCGAGCAAGTGAGTGGGTGCGTTGGATGGAAAACAACAGTGCGTCCCAACAGGGTAGGGTTGAAGGTGAAGCTTCAGGGCGCTTGCTGAAGTCATCCCCAGCACTACCAATTCTAATTTTCGACGAGGCACTGCGAGATAAGGTGGTACTTAAAATGGCATCCCGGCTAACTCCAGATGTCCTTGTTCGTGATTACCTACTGCCTTCCTCGGTTGGGACCTATACGTGTAGGTATCTTGGTTCTCAACTTGCCGGCAGGAGCACTGGCATAGTTCAAGTCCAAAATTCCAAGCTTGCTAATATGGACCTCACTCAAGTGCTTTCTTCGGGACCCTAACCAGACAGCCAGAACTGCTAGGGCACACAGTAGCGTTGCCTTGCGGGCCACCGGGCAGGCTGCCAGGCTGCTACTGTTAGGCCGTCCATTGCAGAGCATCTTGATTGCTTAGGTGCCTAGGTACCGGCAGGCTACTAAGTGCCTACCTAGGCAGGTAAGTGAATAACGTGCACGGATACTGTGTACGGATTACCTATCTAGGTAAGTACCTAGGTAGGTACACACTGTGGTACCTGTGTTCCCCGCAGCGGGCCCCAGACAACTGGACCCCCGGCTTTTCGGATGGGCTGGCTGGCTGGGCAGGCACGAAGACAACCGCCAAAATTTTGCTGAACAAGACGCATCATGACCCGCAGAAGGCGGTGATATGCCGATCAGGTGCAGTGTGTTTACCAACAAGCCAGCCACGAGAGGGCGGAAGGAGAGGAGACCGTGTTGCAGGACTCGTCGCTCAATTGCTAGCAGCCCTACGACCGCTTTAAAAACCCCATCCTTGGCTTGCAACCCGACCCACTTAAGCTCGTCGCGAGACGTCGTTCCCAAGCCTCGACCTGCCAACCGCCTGGGCGCGTCCTCCACGCCGCCGCGACCATGTCAGCCACATTTCGCACGCGGCCACGGCTGCTGACCTCATCACGGCCGGTGGTCGCTCCGTCGTTCATGTCCGGGTCGCGAGTCCACCGGGCACATCTCGAGCAGACCCGAGGGAAAACCTACAAGATTGATGCGTCATATAGGCAAGGCTTGGCGTCTGCCCGGAAGCAGATGAGCCAACAACAAGCAACCTCGAGTGTACTTAAAGAAATACACGCCGCAGACAATAAGCAGGACATCGGTTCGGTTGCCATGCTCGCTTCACGTAAGCCTCACCGTGGACGGTGGTCGGAGCTAACCATCCAGCTGCAGACGCGCAAAGCTAACAGGATATTGCAGGGACAATTGTGCCCTTGCCCCTCTCTAGACGACCCCGCGCGCTCAAAGAGTTCTTGAGATACCATTGGGAGTTGCTGAAGCAGCGTTTTGTCGACCGGATGCTGCGGCTCTCGCACTCGTGGGCGACCAAGCCCGCATGGAACAAGAAGGCGCGCCTCCGCTCCTCGAACAGCGAGATAATATCCGCAGCGCAAAGCCTGCATGCGTCCATGTCATACTGTCTGGCCAAGGGCGGCGTGGCGGAGAAGGCGCAGCTGGCGCAGATCTGCGTCCCCAAGTTGTACCGGTCGCTGCGGAGCGCCATCGAGAGCCGGCCCAGGGGCAAGAGCTACGAGTGGGAGCGTGTTGCCGAGACGGGTTGGCCGTGGTGGCCCCGGGTCGTCGACAACAAGTGGACCGAGGCGGATATCGGCTTCAATTTGATGTTCCGTCAGGCCGTCGTGGGCATCAAGAGCAAGCAGCGCCTTACCGAACTCAACGCGAGGGGCGAGAGGGTCTCGCAGAAGGAGATGGAGCTGCTCGAATACATCGTGCTGTGGCGCCAGGTTGACCCCGTGAACATGAAGCAGTCCGACTGGCAGATCTATGGAACCCTCGAGGAGACTTCATACGAGAAACTCATGGAGGAGTCGGACGAGATGAATTTGGCTCAAAAGAAGCTGGCCATGAAAAGGCTGGACACCGAACGGAGGGCAATCGGTGTTCGAAAATAGATTTACAACACTACAAGGGCACACGCTACATAATCACGTCTCCGCAAGACCATTGGCCTTCAACACGGTCCTCTTGGGCGTGCTGCCCTCATACGATGGACGCCCTTCTGAGGAGCTCGGCCCAATTCATCAGTTGTGGAACTCGACTCGCATCATGATGTGAGTGATGTCTCTGGAATGAACATATTATCCCCAAGAGACTACAAACCCATTGGCTCCCGTGTGAGAATACCCCCCCCCCCTCCACTCACCTAGTGAGTGTACTCTCCCAAGACTGCTCCCACCTACCGACGCCGACAATTTATGCAACTATTACGTTGCATTACGTTGCCAGCCACGCCCGCAATGTAGAGTAACACCGGAAAGCACCTCCCAAACAGCCCAGGACAAGTCCTCTAGAAGAATTTACCCGCATGCTTGGAAACAGGCACATCCTCACTCTGATGGACGACCACTTCTGTCTCGGAATCCTCGTCAACAGGGCGGTCTAGCCCGGTGAACCGGGCACCGTTTTTCTTGGCCCAAAAGAACTGTAACGTGAGCCTCAGCGCGCAGGCTGCGAAGCCAAAGAGCAGGCCGCCGACAGGGGCAGCAACGAAGGCGCCGAACGCGGCCCAGTCGTTTCCGTAGAGGCCCTGCTCCAGGAGGATCAGTTGTGCACCAGCCAGGGCGTCGCCGTAGTAGATAGTGCCGAATATGAACACACTCAGGATGCCGCCCAGCCCGCCGACGACGACCTCGAAGCCGCGCCACCAGTAGATCCTGTCGTTGAGGCCGAGGACCAGCACGGGGATAGTCGAGGCCGAGAGGAGGTCCGTGATGAGGTAGATCTGCAAGATAGAGATGGCCCTCAGCGCAATGACGATCACGGGGATAATGAGCAGGACGACGCCCAGGCGGATGTACCAGATGTTCAGCTTGTTGCGGAACAGGTCGTTGGCGGCGGACGAGACCATGGCTGATTGGAGCGAGTCGAAAGACGCGGTAGACAGCGACACAGCCATAACCAGAACGATCCCGATGACCCAGTTGGGGAGCTGCTCCAACAGCAGGAAGAACGCCACGCTGCCCTCCTGGGCCGGGTCGCCGGGCCAGGCGCCGGACCAGGCCGCGATGCAACCCGTCAATCCCACGAGCGTCAGGACGATGAGCACACAGACAACGGCGATGCTGACCCCAATCCAGAGGTCCTTGTCCGTCTTCGAGGCGAAGGTCCGCAGCCAGAAGCTGGAGAGGAAGAAGTCATTGGTCATAATCGCCATTGGGAAGATGTACAGGAGCTGCCAGCCGAGCAAGCTTGGTTCTAGAAGACCAGAGCGTTCGACGAGGCCCGGCTGGATGTCAGTTCGCGCACCGATGGTGATGGTTGCGATTATGATGAGGCCCAGCACCATGGTGCCTTGGATGTTGTCTGTGATGAAGGAGACTTTGAAGCCGCCAAGAGCTGCAAGGGGTACGAGGTCAGCCCGTGAAACCTGGGTGACAAGCTTCTCCATCAAGTCAACTCACAAGTGTAGATGGTCGTAACAACACATTGCACGATGAGGACAGGAAGTGAATCCAGGCCTGTCAAGGTGCTGACGACCTGGCCGATGGCGGACAGCTCAGATACCATGTACAAGAACATGGTCACCAGCGTCAAGAAGCTTAGCCACAGGGCCGTTATGACGCCGTACCGCTGGCGTGTCCATTCCGTCAGGACGAAGCCCTCAGGACACTTCCGGCGTATTATGGGTCCAAGAGCCGCAAAGATCAGCAAGGGCAGGGCGGACATCAGGGCGTAGGTGATCACGCCTTGCACACCGGCGATCGTGGCGAGCTCCGGATAGGAGAACAGGATGCCAGATCCGAGACCTAGGTAGGTTAGTAGGGTAACAGGCGGAGGGGGGGGGGCGGTGGTTGAGGGGATAGGTAAGGGGGCAGGTTTTTAAACCGGAGCGGCAGCACGTTTCCCACGCAAGCATTAACTTGATCGAGTAATTACGGTACAATCTCAGCTTCATTTCCACGAGGCCTTCATGATCTCCCCTCTTCAGTTGGTGAGTGAGAGGTTGGACCACAAGGGGCACACTCGCTTCAAATCCGCGCCCGTAGTGAGCCGCAATCTCTGCCCTTTCCAAAGAATCGCTCGAAACAAACCGACCCTTGGTGTCCTCCCAGAAGGAGCCTGTGGGAAGCAGTTTCTTGAAAAATCTTTGTGAGAGGGCTGAGATAACTGTAAGTGTTGAATACGAACCTGTTGCCAGTCTCACGGATGTACTCGCACCGCCCCAGCCTGGTGGCTGCCATTGGAGAAGAAGACCGTCGCCCTTGTTGGCCTTGTCGAGCTCAAGGTAATGCTTTTTGTCTGCTACCGCTCTGATTCCAGGATGGTGAGCGATTTCCCGCTTTATCTCACTGACCAGAAGCGATGAAGTTCAGAGCGATCGGAAGTGCTGCCACAGGGTTAGTCGATGATGGAACACGGAAGCAACATTTTGAGGGCCGGCGAATCTGGCATGGAACGGACAAAGCCTGTTCGGACAGGCACTGTTCTTTTCAACCCAGATCTACTCCGAGGGGTGTTGGTTTTCTAACCAGTCCGAGTTCTGTTTCCAGAGAGGAACTCGCCCTTGGAGTCCTTGCGAAATCTCCATGCCAGGGCTGTTCCCAAGACGCTGTTTGTTGATTGAGAAGGTCAGCTCATTTCCGCCACATTTCCCAATTTCTTTTTTCAAAAAAACCAATTAGCAGTGTTTCTCTGCCTCAGAGCTTGAACTCACAGAAATGCACCATAGGTTACGTATACTATGGCGTTGGACGCCTGGAATGACGGTTGACCCATGATTCGTCTAAGTCGATTGATCGATCAGACGCCCAGAGGGTCGCAGCTGTCCAAGCACAGTGGACAAGAGTATTAGAAAAGGACAGATGAAAAGGTGTTCGTCGGTAGAAGGAACGGTATGGCGGTCACGCGTGCTATGTATCAATGACAATGCGTGGAAGATTATTACACGATGAAAATTTGGCCGGCGTGGCGTGTTGCCCGCCTAGAATCGCCTTCCAACTCAGCGGATATCGGCCCGTAGTGTGGTGTGGGGTGGGGGTCTAATCTCCCGCTACATGGGAGTAGAAGCTCGAGGATGCGGATTAGATACTGATTGGCCGGCCCATGGCCACCTTGTTGACGATCCACACTACCTCCTATTTACTACACTGCTGCTGCTGTAACAGTTTGCCCGCATGCTATCTGCGCATCCTCACCCTCTGCCGCTCTTGGGCGTGCATCTTGCCCTCGGGGACTCTCAACCCGGACCGGATAACCAGTCTAAAATCCGTGTCGAGACTCGGCCTGGGCCTGGATTTCACAACCGAGAGTTGCTATGCTATCATGCCTGCCACAACGGCGCTTCTTTATGGTTTGTTAGACTGTCGTCGCCTTGACCTCGTACCTTTGGGCATGCATGCTTGGGTAGTCCAGTCTCGGAGCGGTTTGCTTCGTTCGAGTTGGCCGTCTTATTCCCGCAGACGGAGCGTTTTGGGACAGCTGTTTGCTCCGTGGCTTGAGCTCAGTCTGTAACCCAAGTGACGTTTTTGCCTTGCTTATTCCTCAACCCACCCTTATTCGGGGAACCGTTCTCGGAATTGGCGGCCTCGTTTGGGTCGTTGGTAGCCCATATCCGCTCGATGGACAGGTCAAAGGGTCCTGGTATCCTGTCTGTAAGCCCAATCCCGATGGTCCTGACCTTCTGCCGCAGCATCTCGGTCTGTGGCTCAACAACGTAGCCGTGATTCGTCCTGACAAAATCGTTCCATTTGATCAGAACGGTCTCCCACTGCCCAGGCCGCCTGCTGAACAGACGATGCTGGTGTATGTCTGTTGGCACGATGGACTCGGTCTGCACGTTGACCAGGTAGCTTCGCCCGTCCGATTTGATCCTCAGCGCGAGATATGCGTATGGATCGATGTCCCATAGGCTCTTCCCGAATAGTGTTCGCGGCCTGTCCAGTGTCCGCCAGGCTGCATATCCCGATCTCTCCAAGTTAGGAACATCCTTTGGCAATTGTGTTGATATGGAACCGTGAAATCTGGCGTGGCCGCTGGGATTGTCCCCGAGTGCCAAGGAGTCCGAGGATGATGGCGGGGGTATCCACTCGAGCTGTGCTTTCGAGAAGCCTCCAATGTCCGCATCGGACATGAGTTTGCAGGCTTGCATGGACTCGTGTGCGCGGAAGGAATGCAACTCGAGAGGTCCGGCTGGACCTTTGACGGCCTCAAGGTTGAGTGCTTGGAAGGAACGGTTGTTAGAACATTGCAACTTTTCAGGTCATGAAGGGCCCATACCGATCCTCGTGAACCTCTTGAGCTCGTCGACGCTGCGGCCGAGGAAGCCCCTTGACAGGCGAGCTGTGGCCCTCATGTTTGCGTATCGACACGGGTTACTTTTGGGAGGTTGAAGTCTGAGAGCCTCGTGGCTCGAACAGCTATCCCATGCTAGGTAGCAAGGATCGCTTCCGTATAATTTGCTGACTGAGAATGGCAAGGAGGGTTGCTAGGAACAGATGGAGTCCAAGCCTGCATTGAGGACGTCATTTTCGGTACGGAGCTCTGGAAGCTCAATATTGATTACATAACATATGCATCCCCTAGGTACGGTAACATTTGAACTCCGACCCTACAGCTAAGCTACATCCGCTGACCTGCTACCACTTGCACAAGATCGTTGATTCAGTCTACTACTTCTCATGTATCAATTCCTTGACAGCGAGAAGGCCATGTATTGTAAATGCCTGATTTCTGAAGATTCTCTAATTGGGCATATTGTTTTCCTGGACAGCAAGACAGGTGTAGTGATGCAGTCTTGTTACCCTTGTTGGCGGGTGGTACTGAGAACAGACAGGTAAGGTAAACCAGATTCTGGTTTTCTCTTTTGCTTCCAAGAGAGACATTAAAACATTCATCATGGTAACTAATTGGAAGATATAGTTTAGACATGCCTGATATGGTATTATTTTCTTTTACTTTGTGTCAGGTGTCAGGGAAGAAGCCTTCCATCTGTGCAACTGCTCTCACATGCAAGTGCTGTGGACAGAATGGCCCAGGACTGAAGGCGGCTTGAGGGAAAGCTTTTGGTGGCCAAGTGAATACTCAAAAAATCGTTAGGTGGGATAATTCAAGTACCACAAGAGCTGTTGGGCATCTGAGCTTTGTGCTCTGCTCGACTTTTGGATGGTGGCACTCCTGAAGGGCTGTGGGAGTTCAGAACTTGGTGAAAGAAGTCAATCTCAACGATTCAGTCAGTTTCTACAGTCATGCGGCCTGGGATGTTTAGGAGAACCGTGGTCAACATAAAGGAGTGTGGGCCGGAATCACTCGCTGCGCAAGTGTGGCAGTAGTGAGAGAAAGGGACACAGCACACCTCTGTTGAGCCCTGAGTGCTACATTTGCAAGCGGAAGTTCTGAAGGAGAATCAAGGGCTTAGGAGCTTCGGGGGTGTGCTCTTTTAATGGAAGGGCCATGCCCATCATGGGCAGCTTCAAGGCCTCAGCACTTGAAAAGTTGGGAGGGCGGGACGGGGGGCAAGGCTCAATTTACCTGTTGACATTACCTGAGTATGTCACTACCATACTGCATGGCCAGCGCAGGTAAATCAATGTGCCTAGTCGCGAAGCTGAAGCTGGCTGGTTGGGAAAGGGCACGCTTGCCAAAGATGTAGTGATGCCAAAGCATGGCCTTTCTGCCTGCCACTGGCTACCTCCGCCCACCACCACCCAAGCACACACACACCCCCCCAACCATCACTCATTCAGTCCCTTAACCACCTCCCAAAGGCAACCAATTTTTCAGCAGAACTCTCTGTTAGTGCAAAGTCTTCCATCTGACTTGTACTTGGAGTTGTTTGGACTTTGTCTGCCACTTTCCATCATCCTTAGCCAAAAAAAATCATTCTTTACCATACTGACTGAAGATTGTTTTGTTGACCAACCTTGACGCAACACACTCCTTTTGGGTCCCTTGACACCTCCCCATCTTACCAAGTTTCTGCGTTGGTTCCTCACCACTCTCACTTCACTACCTAGGTAGTTATTACTTACCTACACATCACCTTCTCTCTGTTTACTTTCAATCCGCAGACCAGCCATTGTGCCACCCGCATACAACGTTTCCTCCAGCAACGATGGCAGCACTCAGCAGATCCTGCGAGCCGTCGCCCGAGCGTTTCAAGCGCAACAAGGCAGCGACGCTCACTGCCTCTGACCGTGCGCCCTCTCCCAGCGAGATCTCTTCAGCTGGTGACAGCGACATTGGTGGTAAGGCTTCTCTACAAAGAATCCTACTTGGCTCACTGCACAGCAAGGTCTACCTCGTCGCGCTTGCTGTTTGACGAAGTCGCCCGTCTCAAATTGATTTGACTGACAATGTCACTAGGCGCTCGTCTTGACGCTTCATCAATTTGCGGCTCTCCCAGATACACCCCTCCACACGCTCGTTTTGGTGGTACTGGAAACTCCCGTTTTGCCATCGAGATGCGGACTGCTGAGAACGAGTAAGTCCCCAGCCTGGCATGATTATACCTTCCTAACTAACCCCTTCTAGGTCTCCAACCTGCCGGGTCAGTGCAGACGACCGTGACGATGTGTTCGTTTGCTCGCCCTCCAAGCCGCTGAGGGAGCGACGCTCGGAGCGTTCTATCGCCACCGCCAACATGCAGCATCTCGATGTCGCTCTGGCCAATGGAGAGCACGCTCTTCGAACCCGTGCGTCGAACGTGAGTAGCCGTCACCAGATCGATGGTGTTGACGCCCAGAACCTGTATCCCCCCACTGCTTGCGTCTTCGTTGCGAAGTAAGTACCATTCATCCCCTTCTCCTTCGACTCGTTCATTTTGCTGACACTGAATTGTAGCCTTCCAGAGCCGAAAGATGATCTCAACCTGGAGGCTGCCATCTACCGGGAGTTCCTGAAGTATGGAAAGTGCTGGGTCAAGATTCGTCGTGACTCTCATCACATGCCCTTCGCCTTTGTCCAATTCACCTCGGACGAGGAGGCGAGAAACGCCTTGGAGAATGGCAAGGGAGCAATCATTTGCGGCCGCCCGTGCCGCACCGAGATGGTGAAGGCCAACCGCACCTTCATTGTCCAGAAGAAGTCTGGCACCCCTATCACCGTTGAGGAGGCGCAGAGCACCCTACTGCCCTACGGCTCGCTGAGCAAGTGCGAGCTCCTGCATCCTCAGCTCCGGGAGCCACTTGGCTTTCCGCCCACAGTTCTGGTAGAGTTCTCCATGTTCGATGCTACTCGGGACCTCCACACAGCATTCCGCCATGACCCTGTCTACATTGTCGCGGCTTTCGACCTCAAGAAGAACTGCGCGGCCACTCGTGACAGCAGCGACGAGGCGTTTCTCGCGGCGTGCGAGCGAGACCGTCGCTCCGTGTTCGTTGGAGACTTGCCAGTGCACACGACCGAGGAGGATCTTGAAGAGTTGTTCTCCAACGCCGGAGAGGTCCTGAAGGTCAATGTCATCAAAAAGATGAGCAATGTTGGCGTCGCCCGAACCATGGCGTTCGTTGAGTACTCTCAGTCTGACATGCCCGAGACCGCAATCAACAAGCTCCATGGCAGCGTCTTCAGGGGAGCAGTCATTCGAGTTGAGCGCAAGTCTGTCAAAGACCGCGGCCCGACCCCTCGCAACTCCCGATCTCAGCTACTTCTCCGGCAGCCGGAAGGCTCGCCCATTGCGCGCGGACCGCCCAAGTCCCCTGCCGTCCAGGTCGTCAGCACTCCCACCCGTCCGACTCTTACTTCGGCCGAGATGTCTCCTGCGCCTGTTCCTCCCCCGATGTACGGCGGATGGGGTTACGGCATACCAAACTCGCCTTTTGCGCACCAGAACTATGCAGCGGGCTACGGCGCCCACCCCTGCCCTTCGGGCATGCCAATGACGCCTCAGGCAACACCTCAGATTCCTAGTCCTTGGACATACTACAACAGCTACTGGCCTGGCATGATGGGATACGACCCATCCTCCTTCTACATGGGCGCTTACGCATTCCAGTCCCCCTCTCCCATAATGGGAGGCCGCACCGAGGAAACCAAGGGTCAGTCAACACCTACTCGCAACAGCCATGGCACTGCGGAGACTGGTTCCGGCAACGGCCGTGGTGAGGATTAAGGTTCTCTCAGTCCTGCAAAACCACACACAACTCATTATTTGCGTTCATTTTTCTTCGATTGACTGTCTCGGGTTTTGGTCTGAAAAGTTCTCCTGTTACTACCTTCATCTTTAATACCCTTCGGCGTGACACACGCGCACCTCGCTTGTGTGGCCTACGCCTTCATAACACGTCAACCATGTCACCATAAACACTGAGCGTGGTAGACGCAACTGTTGCGACCGATCACGCAACACCCGACTCGTTGGATTCTCGTCGGCCCTGTAGGGTAACTCGTGCCATGGTGGCTATTTACCGTGGAAGACAGGAGTTTCAGCCCGTCGCGTGTCTTCACATTGGTCCGAGGAACGGCTTCGCGGACAGGAACGGCCTGAAATTTCGGGCCTCACATTGTTCAGATAGACAGTATTGTTTGGTTTGTTTGGAACTCTTCCGCCAGATGGAAAGGTAGCTTTAGCTAGCTCGTTACCAGTTGGCTCTGTCACAGATGAATCAAAAGATCTGAAATATGTTCACTGCACTGTGACTTCGTGTCTTGCTCAAAAGTTGCTGCTTGTGTGATCTCGCACAAATTTACACACTTCGAGGCGATCCCGACAGTCATTATCAGTTCATGATAGGATCATCTCGGTTTAAAGAGCCTCTCTCGATGACCTGCATGTGCTACAGTTGTTTTCGGGCGCGGACAGATAAATGTAGCGAGCTTCTACAGGTCCGCGGGGCTTCCAATGACAAAAGCTATCTCCCACAGACATTCCGAGAGCCCACGCGGACTTGATGACAGCAGACCTGCAGGGTCTCACACAGGTTGACAATAGCTACAAAGCGGTTGGGTGTGGAAGGCAGGACACCATCCCACGCGGCGTTGTCTCGTGAGACGTTTCCATGCGAGACATTGGCCATAAGAACTCGTCCCACAGCAGTTAGCAGCTATCCCATGAGAGGTGATGCCCTGCAATATTACTCTGTAGTAGTTTGTCACATAGGAGGTTGGCACATGGGAGGTTGGCGTTTAGGAGGTTGGCGTTTAGGAGGTTGGCCTGTAGGAAATTGGGGGTTAAAACGCGGCTGCTGGTTTAAACAAAACCGGGCCTAGGTTGTTGCTGATTGGGGTAGTCGGCAGTAGCGTATGGACAACGACATCTGGAGCGAGCCAGGAAGAACTGATGGACTTGGCGGGGAGGGAATGTAAGGTGGCAGAATAAGTCGGGCGGTGAGAGGCTGCATTCGAAGCACGTGACTTCAAAATTTGGGATGCTAGCGGGCGGCGCACTAAGATTTGCAAAACCCTCTCCTGTCCCGCAGAGAAGCGACTCCATCAACGACCCAAGGCAGAATACCGTCACCTTTGTCCCCCGAACCCATCAACAGTGGTATGTGAGATTCCCTCCAGATCCAGGCTGGATTTTAAATCCAGTCTTATTTCATACTGACTCTCGCGCCCTAGACAAATCGGCAAAATGAGTTCGTCCACCCTGCCCCACGATTTCGATCCATCCCGACACGACAGCGAAACTGACAAAAGCAAACAGCGAAGGGAACCAGCTCTTTCGGAAAGCGTCACAACAAGACGCACACTCTGTGCCGTCGCTGTGGTTAGTAGCACACCCACGGGATATTAGACGTGGCAAATGGAAGAGCGAGGAACACCGATCGACGAGGAACAATTGAATGGAGGCCACAACGACAGCGGGCTGACTATTTTCGTCTCGTTAACGAACAGGTCGCCGATCTCTGCACATCCAGAAGCACACCTGCGCTGCCTGCGGTTTCCCCGCTGCTAAGACCAGGAAGTGTACGTGAAACCACACCACTCCGCCTGGCGCAAATCGCCACCCAGCCGTTGCACGGATCCGGCAACAACGCAAAGGGTATCAGAGCAGGATGCTGACCACAGGATAAAACAGACAACTGGTCTGAGAAGGCCAAGCGCAGGAAGACCACCGGTACCGGCCGCATGCGATCTCTCTCCACCATGTCCCGACGCTTTAAGAACGGCTTCCAGACCGGCACTCCCAAGGGTGCCCGTGGTCCCCAGAAGGCATAGATGACGAACCACCACGACGAATTTGCGGCGAGAGTCAGTCAACCTTTTGGAGACATGCGGTCAAATGAGCAAAAATGGCGTCTGGGGAAGGGGGAATCAATCTCACAATGCTGAACGGATCGGACCATTCTCTTTTGCTTCATGATTCCCGGCAAGATGAAAGGGTTCCGGTCTTGCAGGTCTTCATATGAACTTATGGCATTTTTGATGCGTTCGGGGAGTCGAGATTCGTACGTAGTCTGGAATACAAGGCTATGCGGATTGCAACCAACCATGAAGCGAGCAATGAACGCGGGCAATTGAGGACGGCTGTTTCGCGAAAGGACAGGGGACGGACAAGCCTTGCACCTACGGTTCCAGCACATCTTGAACCCTCAGATACAATGTTCGCGGTATAATGCAGAGACAAGCCAAGATCAAGCGGTGCGACAGAACAGTACCCCAAGGACTCTCTCTGGTGATGGATGGCTGGTTGTCTGTTATTCCTTGTAGAGTGTGTTTGCGAGCTACTGCCCGCGCTCAAAGACCTTGACCACACCGTCTCCGCCAACATGGTAAAGATACTCATGCTCCTCTATCACACGGTCCATATGGACCCCGCCTCCAGTGATCCTGACCACCCCGCTGACGTCCTTGGCCATCCCCGTGTCCAGCAGCCTTAAGCTGAGGACAGCCTCGGCCTCGTGTGCCAGGGACAAGAGGAAGGCAGCGTGCTCCTTCTCTAACGCCGTCGTTTGCGCCGAGACCAGTGGCTCATCCGCCGACAGCGTGAGAAGGGTTGCGTGGACTTGCTGTTCCGCGCCTAGTCAGCATTACCGGGAGCCGTAATTGTTACAAGTGAGAAGTGCTGAGCAATATTCTACTGCCTGGACTCCAAGCCATAAGCAGACAGGGAACCAGACGACAAGGCGTCCCACCTGTTGGCCCAGAGAGTGCCAGATGGACAAGGGGCAACCCTCAAAGGGAAAGGAGAGAGAAGAAAGAAAACGAAAGAAGAAAAAAAAGAAGAAGAAAAAAGGGTACTTGCCTCTCGTAGGCCGAGCACCACGTCCTTCCACGCCGTCCCCGTGACGCCGTCTCCAGGCGATGCAGCAGCAAGTAAGACGTCCGGCTGGTCCAGTATTAAGATAATCTTGCCGCCCGCAGCTTGCAGCCTCTCGACGGCCGTGCCGAAAACCTTCGCAGCATCGGCGAGGTGCGGGCTGTCGAGGTACAACAGGTGTTGCTGCTGGTGTTGCTGCTGCCTCTGCTGGTGGCGGCCGGGGCCGGGGCCGGGGCCAGCGGGAGGCGCGGCTGTGCCGTTCCCACCGCCCAGGAATAGCCTGCTGAGGCCATCAACGAACAGGAACCTGCCTCGCGCTGCTAGGGTGTCGAGGTTGAGACCCTGCATTGTGCACCGTGTCAATAATGGGCATGAAGAAAAGGTCGCAGTAGGCAGCAAAGGATGTGTGGAGGCAAAGGAAGGACGAATGAATACACACCAGCCGTCCTGCACCCTCCTTCCAGAAGGAATAATCCCTCATGAAGCTCACGAGCAGCACCTTGAAATCCTCGCCTGCCCCGTCCGCATCGCCGTCGCGGTCGAGCCGGGTGGCCGCGGTCGCCGGCCGCAGCAGGCTGTACAGGTACCGCAGGGTCAGCCAGTTGGTGCTAGCGCCGAGGATGCCCGTGAGGACAATCTGGGATGTCTCGGGCGGCAGGGAGAGGTATGACTCCAAAAGGGGCGGTATCTGAGACGCCATTTTCCGATTCGCTTCTGTCTGGTCTGCTTGTTCTCTCGTGGGGTTGTGCCTACTTAAGTACTATAAAATTCTTTGCAGAGGCGGCGGCTTTAAGGCCAACTTCACTGTCGCAGGGTCCAAAGTCCACTTCTTAAACACGCCTCCAGGGAATAATATTTTAGTTTCTGAATGAATTTTCTATGGCTAAGCGACCTCACCTATTTTTTTTAGTCCTGCACTCAAAATAAAATGGGGATGGACTCTTCCAATACCTCTAGGGTAACGCGTTGCAGTATTAGTTAGTTTCCTTTACTATGCTATTCGTCTAGAATAGTCCATGGATCAGCGATAGTGAAATTGCAGACCCACCCACCTACTTACAAGTAATCGGTAAATTCAGGCGTTTAGCTAAATAAACCCGTAAAGAACGCTAAGCCTAATCGCGAGTAGGTCTTAACCTAGCTACCTTTTATAGTAATATAGTATGTATAATAATTACTAATTTAAACCGTAATTTATATAATCTTTATAAAGTTTTAGAAATACCTTTTAGTACTACCTATCTTAATTAAATAAAGGGTTTACTTAATGTTAAAATACTTAATAAAGCCCCTTCTCTAGTTACTAAAAATAGTATTTATATTTATAATAAGAACCTAGCTTAAGCTACTAAACTTTATAAGCTAGTAGAGTCTTATTATAAGCTATAGAAAGATAAGGGACTAATTAGTATACTTAAGGACTAAATAATAAAGGTTTTATTAATTAATAGATAGTAATATACTAAGCTTAACTACTATTACTACCTACTTTTATATAAAGGTAAAGAAGTCTTTAATAAGATCTTTAGGAAGCTTTATAAATAAGGATATATAAAAAGAATAAAAGAGATATACCCCTTTATTCTTTTTATTTTTATAGTTTAGTATATTATCTATAGTATTAAAAGGGGATAAGCTATTATTAACCTATAACTACTTAATAAATAGGCTATTTTTAATAATTACCTACTCCTTTTATAGTTTAACTTAATTAATACTATATATAGTAAGAAGTTTATTATTATTATAAATATATCTACCCCTCCTAAGTATAAGGTTAAAAAACTTATAATTATAGTTTTTTTTAACTAAGTTAATTTAACTATATACTATCTCTCTATAACTAGGGTATTCTCTAGTCTTATCTAATAGAGCCTCTTTTTAAGCTTAGCTAACTTAGTAGTATTTACCTTTTTAATACTGTGCTTTATAAGATTCTTAACTTTAACTTTAAGGTTTTTAAAGATGAGAATATATTGAGATTCTAGCTTAAACTCTCGTAGTATTTCTAAGAATATATTAACTATCTTTGTGCTTAATGGATTCGGTTCTAAGCTAAGGGCTGCCCTAGTATAAAGATAAACCTACTCATTTATCTCTATAATGTCGCTATAGAGCTATTAGAGCTGCGTATCTAGATAATGGAATGTGGTTGCCTTACCTGGTTAAGGTCGTCTTGGTGGCAGTCTATTTGATTGCTTCTAAGTAGTCTTGTGGAAGAAGGTTGTTGTGGGTGAGTTGTCTGGGATGTGTGTTGAAGAGCAGAGCTAGAACCTACGGGGCGATGGCGGCTTTTTAACATTACCTATTTCGAGTAATTTATCCTTAAAGGCCTGAGTTACACGGCGAATAGCACTTTTACCTAGTGCTTAACGGCGTTAGACTAGCAGCTCGCGGACCGCGATGGCTTCAACCTTAACGGCACTAGCGCGAATAGGTACCTTAGGGTATAGCCTAACGCTACAGCTACTCATATAGAAGCTTCTAGGCTGATAGAAGTAAATTAGAACGCTACTATGAAATTTCCTATATAGTAAAACTTACTATATCTATCTAAAAAGATAGATTATATCTTGTCCCTCTAGGATACTTACTGCAGTTCTAGCTTAGTAGAGGAACTTAAAGAATATAAATAGTTAATAAATATATCTACTTTCTTTTATTAATTCTTAGTTTACCCCTACTTATTAAAATTAATTTATAATTATAAGTTATTACAGCTTTAAACACTTTAAGGTTATACTAATAGGTTATTATAACTTACTAGCTTATACTTAATATTTTATAAACTACTTTTTAGAAAAGATTTAAAAAATTCTACTATAGCTTTATTAATAATATAATTATCTTTTTATATATATTTAAGGAGTACTATTAGTCTATAAGTACTTAACGTAAAACACTAACGAGTTACTTACTCTAACGAGTCGCCCACTTTTCAATATTATTAGCACAACAACCTAAATTACAATACTACATTAATTGAAATTAATTAAAACTAATTAAAACTAGATACATTAAATAATTCTTTATCTTCCTTACATATTCACACATTATACCTAGGCTTTCCATAGTTACTATACCGTCTAATAGTTAGTCTAGAGTAAACCACCTTTTAAGTACCCCTACTTATTTTACTAGCTAGCCGCTTCCCTTTTACATTTAATTTAATAATCTTTTTAGCCTCTTATATTATAAGTTACCCCCCTAACTATAGATTTATTCGTTTAGCTAAGCGACGCTTTAAAAGTACTATATTTATATCTTAAAGGGTTTTATTC